>RJWT010013627.1:0-21639 GCA_004365215.1 Cuniculus paca | reverse complement strand
TCGCCCTAGCTGGAAGGCTGTTGCAGCATTGTTAGCTGTGGCCCCTTCAGGACTTCCAGAGCTACACTGTGCCACCTTGCCTCAACCTAATTCCTTCTGGAGGTAAGCAGTATCCAGCAACTGACCTGGTTCCATCTGATACTGATGGACTGGTTCTTAGGTAGTCCATTGCAAGACATTTATGTCTTGCCCTGCTGGCCCAATCTGGGATAAGTTCACTATGCCCTTCCAGAGCATTCAGAGCTCTCTCTTGGGGACTGAGACTCCAAATAGGCCCGCCTCACAGATGAGCTTCTCCCTCTGCTCAGTCCTGCATCTTCAGACGTCAGTCCAGGGCATATTCCTAGTAATCACCCTGAACATTCAACCCCATCTCCTGGCCAGTTTTTAGAGGAGAGTGTCCTCTACCATGCTCTTTGCTTACTTTTTCACCCAGTGGTACATCTTGGAAGGTCCACTTGTTAAGAAACAGGTCTGCCTCCTTCTTTTAATACTGTTGCAATATATATATATATATATATATATATATATATATATATATATATTGTTTGTCTTTTTTGTTTGTCTTTTTTTAATTTTAAAGAGAAAACAATAAAAATAAAAGTTTCAAAACAGGTTTGTAGGAGAGTTATGATAATGCACTGCATATTATTGTCTTTGTAGTAGTTATTCAGAGTACAAGATGTAGGCATGATACCTTGTCCCGCTGTACTATTCGAATTAGAGCTGGGTTCTAGTCTCTTTTCTCCCTGGATCTTCATACAGAGAGCATGCCAAGGCAGTACAGCTGGGTTGCCAAGTGACACCGATGTAGTGTGGACTGAAGGGAAGCGAGGCTCCTGCTGGCCTGCTCTGTTACAAACCTCATGAAGATCCCATGGCATCCCTCATGTCCAGGATCCCAGCTGCTGCATAGGACCAGCAGGAGGTTTCGAGGCCTTAGGGGATGGTGGAGCTACAGGTGGAAGAAGGCCGGGTTGCTGAATCACCATGCTGAGACTGTGTGTGTCTCTGTGGGCAGCCAGCGTCTCCCTTGTGCAGACAGAGCCATGGAGTTGCTAGGGGTAGAGATGCACCTGGTCTGAAAATCAGTAAATATCTTCATACTGGTTTCTAACATGGTCATCCCAGTTTGTGTTTCTTTCTGAGGCAGAAGGGCTCTTTCTTATATTTTTAATCCATGCCAGATGCCAAGCGCTGTGCTAAGCATTTTATCTGCATGAATTTATTTGAGCCCCTGCTGTTAGCTGGCTCTGGGTTTCAGATGGGAAAACTGAGGTCGGGGTAGTACAACTTCTAGATTAAAAAGCTAAGATTTAAACTTGAAGCTGGTGGCTAGATCTCTTTTCTGTTACACTATTATTGCTTACCTACAGCTCTCAAGCAAAGTTAGAGGGTGTCGGGTAAATAATGTAATTAAGCTTCCCTGTACCTCACTGTATATGGGGACTAACCTGACCACGAGGAGGTGTCCTTTGTGAATATTCAGGGTTCATTTTTAAGGTTACAACAATATGCAGGAAGGTTCAGCCTCTTATCTTAGCTCTGAAAAAAACATGTACAAAAGCATGTATGAAAGATCCATAAATCATTTAAAAATTTTTCATAAAATGATAAAAAAGAAACACCATAAAGTCTGCATTCTGGGTGGCTGCTTTCAAAGCAGTTGCTTGGCCAAATCCTGTCTTGCTCGGTGTCCCTCCCTGAACTCCCTTCCCCACACAGAACGCAGCGCACAGGAGGTCTGTGTGGGTCTGGGACAAGATGGAATCTGGCCCAGTGGTCTTCAGAGGTTGCATTAGAAACTTGAAAGGCTGAAAGGGGTCACCCTGTGAATGCCTTCCAAAGGCAGAAGCTCCCCGCTTCGTCACGTGTCTGTGTCCGCAGGACTGTAGGTCGGGGTGACTGTAACGCAGATCCTCACAGTGCAGACAAAACGCTAGGCATTAGACCCTGGAGATGAGGCACTAGGCTATGTTTGACTTAGGGAATTTCTGCCATTTTTGTGGTTTTTGAGGTTGCAGTAGAATTCAGAACTCTCTAGGTTCAAGTTATGTAGCCTTCGCAAAATATGATTTCCTGTGTCAGTGAAAGACGGTTTTGATTTTTCAAAAAAATTGAGGGCAATTAGATGAAATAGTTTTCACCCACTATAAATGAATTAAAGTTAGCTTTCTCTTAACACACGCAAGAGTCAAAATGCCGGGAGTGAAACATGAGGAAAGGACCGACTGGGGGTTTCCTCAGCTTTAACACAATGGAAAACTGTGAATTCCGATAAATCACAAATATGTTATGAAAGCGCAAGGGCAGTGCAGGAAAGACAAAGATGGCTGCACGAGTATATAGTTATTGTGCAGAAGACTTAAATTTGGTCTCTTCTCAGGCAAATGTGTCCTGCCCAGCCCTCATCCTCTTTTTATGAAACACACATTCATTCATTTAGCGAATATCTACTGTGCTTACTCAGTGCCAGAAAGAGTTGGGTGCTCTCTCTACAGTGGGGTGAAAGGGAAGTGAAACACACAAGTAAACAACTCATAAGCAAGAACCGCAGACAGCGTTGCCATGAAGACAGTAAATGGAGCCCACCAAGGAAGAGTGAAAGAGGAGTCAATGTAGACCAAGCACTCAGGGGAGACGGCACAAGGGGAGCAGACTGAAAAGACGGAGCTAGGATGAGTGCTGTGTGAAGCTTCTCAGACCAAGCCTCTGCATATGTGCGGACACGGAGTGAGGGCAGAAACTGGGCTGCCTGGAGCCTGTGGTGAGAGCACATGGGGAAGGGCTCAGGCAGCTGTCGAGAGGAAGACGGGAGCCAAAGGATCCCAGACAATGGGATCTCCCCAGGCAGTTTGCAGTGGCGAGGTGGCATGGCAAGGCCTGATTCACATTTGGGAAAGCTCGCATAACCGTAGTGCTCACATCCTGTTTAAAGGAGTTGAAAAAGGGAGGGTAGAAGCTAGGGACATGGAGTAACTGAAGTGCAGGAGGTCAAAGTAACAGAAGAGAAGGGTGTGTGTGTGTGTGTGTATGTGTGTGTGTGTGTGTGTATTTTTTGTTCCTTTGCTGTTGGCTGAACTCACATGGACCTCTGTCAAAGCTGATCATGAATGTGGGATGTTTGAATCTGATTATAAAACATGGGTTCCATTAAGCATTCTTGAAATAGCAGGCAGGCAAATGGGCAGACCATTGCTGACATTTTAAGCTTTGTGCAATGTTCAGGCTAGGACACCTCCCAAAGTGTCTGTATCTGTGATTGAAGCGAAATCCAGAAGTTGTACCTGTGAGGGCTGCATACTTAGTGTGATACGCAGTGTCTGGGGCTGCCCTGAGAGTGGCATTGTTATGGGTGATACATTGGGTCAGCTTGAGAAGTTTAGAAGTTTAACTAAGGGACTCAGCAGGTAATCAGGATCCTTACTTTTTAAATATCCTCAGCCTGTGCAAGAGGAGGGCACAGAGGTGGTGTGAGTGCTACACCCGCCCTGGGTGGTGGTAGCCTGCTTACAATATAAGGGAAGAGAAGAGGCTTGTTCCCCGACCCCCTTTTGCTCTGGCTGCTTTTGCTGGCTTGAAATGTTGCCCCAGTGCCATGCCACCCTGCCCTGCAGTCAGCAGATTATGGACTGAAACCTCCATAAACTGTAAGCTAAATAAACCTTTCCTTCCTTCATTTGGGGTGCCAGGTATTTTGTCCCAGCAAAGAGAGAAAAGTAACCAAGACAGGCATGGATGCAGGAGGTGCACGCACCCTTAGTCGCCTTTCCATTCCTTGATAGGAATTGGAATGGGGACACAGAGAATAGCAGGCAAGATTCTGGTTTTTCTGTGTTTATGCACATGGAATATTTGAAAAGGAAGTAATATTCGGTACCTGTTTTCCAGTGACTGCAGTGAGGGCAGAGGGAGTCATTAAAAGCTGTTCAATTTAAAGCTCCCGTGGAAATTTTTGACTGGCTTTAACACGTTCTCCTGTTCGTGGATATTCTCCATCACAGACAGACTTTTTAAAAGCTTGATTTGATTTTATTACTTTGTTGTTCACCAAAGATGTGTGTGGAATTTCTTATTTATGAACTACATGTTTTGGAGAAAGCAGGAAATCGAAAGTTCTATGTAGTGCAAGTGTGGAAGATTTGCTTAGAAAGTATCAGCACTTCTCCTCTTAAACAGTCACAATGCCGTATTCTTATGGGCAAATAACATCTTTGTTACAGTTTGTATATAGATGGCCCCCCCAAGCCTCATGTAGTCATGGAAGCGGCTGAATCTAACATTTATGATTGATTCATTCTGTAGCGTTGTGATTGGCAGTGTGAGTTCTGCACCCGCCCAGGGTGGAGCCCACATACAATGTAAGGTTGGAATGGGGGAGTGTTTTTTTCTCTGTTTTGCGTGGTTTGCTCTTGCCACTTGCAGCTTCTATGAACAGCTGCCCCCTCAGCCATGCCACCCTGCCTTGGAACCAGCTGAGTATGGATTAAAACCTCTATAACTGTAAGAAATAAACCTCTCCTTGCTTCACTTTTGGAGTCAGGTATTTTGTTTACAATGAGTGAAAAGTAACCAAGATAATCTAGAAGGCAAAAGTCCTAGAATTTGGGAGTTTTAGAGACTGTGCGTGTGTGTGTGTGTAAGATGTTAAGTTGTGCAAGGGCAATGTTAGAAATTTGTCTTTTCTTTTAATGCTAAAATTATAAAAGACTTATAATAGAGGAAACAAAGCCCAACTTTATTTGTTTTATTTTTGCCCATTTCTGGGTCCCTGCACTGCCATAATTCCAAATGCTAAATTAGCCAAGGGTGTTAATCCTCTAGAGGCCTCAGCAGTCAGTCACACAATGCCTGACTACTTAAGGGAGCCATTGGTTTAGTTTTTCAGATTTTCAAAGATAGATATGAAAATATCCTCACTCTATAAAGTAGAAACAACATTGAAAAATCTAAAGTAATATAGCATTTCTATCATTTGGGCTGACACATCAGCCATTTACATTTTACAGTCTAGAGCAGTAGTCCTTGGTCCAGGGCAATTTTGACTCCCAGAGGACCAATGGAATGTCAAGAGACTTTGATTATCATGGCCGTAGGGCGAGCTAAGAAGAGGACAGGTGTGTGTGTAGCGACAACTCAAAACGCATAGGATAGTCTCTCACAGCAAAATTATTAGTGACAGTGCTCACTGTGGTTTGGACACATGTCCCCAAAGGTCCTCGCATTCTAGGCTTGGTCCCTATATATGATGCTACTGGGATGTGGTGGGAACATTAAGAGGTGGAACCTTGGGGAAGGAAGTTAGGTGGCTGGCAATGTGCACCTGGGGGGATAGCAAGACCCCACCCCTTCCTCTCTTTCTTTCCTTCCTGGCTCTGCCACATGCTCCCATTGCATTTCGCTGCCTCACCATAGGCCCAAAGCAACACAGCCAACTGACCATGGACTGAAGCTTCCAAGACCGTGAGCAGAATGGAGTTTTTCTCTTTCTAAATTGATGATTACAAGTGTTTTATCACAGTAAGGGGAAGCTAATAGATTACTGAATTTGAGAAAATCAGGTCTATTTCTCCTCTTCGACCCATAGCAAATATGCCCATTTCCTTCATTTGTAAACATCCTAAAAGAAAAAGTTAGCCACTTCATTTAATTTAGGGTTTATTGGGCACACCAACAGCTTTCTGATAAAAACTTCTTTCAAGTTTGTCATATTAAATATAAAACAGGTCCATTATAATAAAAATAATACTTTCTTACGTGTATATTTTCTAGTGTACAAAACAGATTCACATCTATTTCTATATTTGAACATGGCTTTAATCCACTACAGATATCTGGCATCAAGATCATTTGATGGAAAGAAAATTATTTTTTATACACTGCATCTCTCAAAATGGCCTTTTGCCTTATTGTAGCACCTTAAAGATGAAGTCATCCACAAGCCTTCCTGTGTCAGGCATTTCAAGAAGGGAATATTCAGTATGGGCTTCTCATGCCTCTCCCATGGGGTTTACATGAACTTACCCAGGAGGAAACAGAATGTGTGGGACTGCCTCGCAGGTGGTAAATTATAAGCTGAGTCGCATGGCACCATGGATCCTGATCTAGAGACAACAATCCAGGTGTCTGTGCTGAGTGTAAGAGTTTGTACCTCACCTAGGACACTGGCACGAGCACGCTGCATTTGAACTCAGGCTTCCGCAGGAAGCAGGATTGAGCTGAGACGCTCCTTGATTGAACACTGGAGAAGTTCCATCATGATGCTCGGCTTCATCTGCTATCTGGAGATGGCCCTCTTGGGGAGGATCAAAGGTGAGATGTGACCCGCTGAGCTCAGTGTCAGGGAGGATGTCAGCAAATCTTTCTCAAAGGGACCGTGAAATTAGGGTGGTGGCCATCCTTGCTAGTGTGATCTCCTTTTGTTATACTTCATTGGTGCCCACGAGTATTCACTCAGCCCTGTGCGCAAGGCCACACTGTTCTAACTCAGACCCTTGCTGTGTTTTGCAAACCCCCTATCAATGAGCTCAAAGCCTCTCTCTATTTAAGAGCCTTCAAAGGCTCTAACTTCTCCTAAAAGAGCCCTTTGCTTTGCCCCTTTTAAACAGTAGGCTCCCTAGGGTTTTCTTAACATCCGCTGCTTCTCCCTTATGCTTCCTGATGCTAACATCCGTGAAACCAGCATCCATCCACTTTTGTAGCACATTGTACAGAATAGCCAAAAGTGGGAGCAACCAAATGTCCATCCATAGAGCACTGCATAAACAAAACATGGAATATTCACACAAGAAAATTGTATTCAGCCATAAAAAGCACTGAAATTTTGACACATGCTGTAAAAAAGATAAATCTTGGAAATGGTATGCCAAGTGAAATGAACCAGATACAAAGGGGCAAATAGTACATGATTCCACATATACGAGACCCTAAAATGGGTAAATTCATAAAGTCAGGAAGTTGTTACCAACAGTGGGCTGATGGGGAACTGAGTGTCACTCCTAACTGAAACAATGGGAAGATTGGAGAGGAGTCCAGATTGAAATGAAAGAGTCAGGAACTCAGCTGAGAAGAACCAACTGTGTTCATGGAGAGACTTCCTGCAGCCCTTAGAAATCTGTGGCTATCTCAAGACAGATTGAGAGGATACGCCTCTGTAAGTTTAGAAAGTTTGAGCCCCTGTGTGCATTTTGGCCACCCCTATTGTGGTCCGTAGTCATGGCTTGAACTGCTTCCTTTTCACAGGCCATCTACCCAGTTGCAGAGTTCTGAGCCCCTCCATGGACCTGGGTCTTACACAGGCCTTGGTGTCTTGCCCCAAGTCACACTGTCTTCTCTGCACCAGTTTTCCAGTTACCTTAAAGACTGCAAAAAATGGGACTGGACAACTTTGAGTCAAAATACAATTTTCATGACTCAAATCCTTGAGTCCCTTAAAGATCCTAAGAGATGCTTTGGAATGTAAACTCCACCAACGAATCCAATTGGTTTTGTTCTATGAAGGAACTCTTAATGACCCTCAGTCATTAGGCACCCTAAGGAAGGGGTCAGCTTTCCTGCTGTAAAACCAGCTTTTTCTAAAAGCAGGGATTCTGGATATCATAAGTAGAATTTAATGATCTGAATGCATCTTTTAAATAGAGGAAATAATGGTGCAGCATTTTGGCTATGGACCCACTCTTGGTACCCATGCACCTAAGATCTAGATATGGGAAAGTTTACTTGTAATAATAGCTAGACATTACCATGACAACTGCACTGTTTAAAAACTGCCAGTAACAAAGGCGTTCACTTCCCTAGGAAAATATTTTTGAGAAAACATATCATTTTCCAAGACATAGTAAAAATTCAGATGACTCCCTTAAAATATCTGAACATTTTCCCAGTTCGCGATGCCAATCCAAGTTGCTGTTGAAATTTCAATGTGATAGAGTCACGAGAAATTTCAAGGCTGACCTGACCCATCTTATGAGGAATAAGAATGAGCCTGCACTTGCAGAGGGCCCTGAATTATTCTAATCATCAAATATTCATGCTATAAAAACTCTGCAAAATGCTATTTCCTAAATAAATGTCAAGAGTTTAGCTGGCATTCAGCAAATGATCCTAAGATGAGTGCAAATAGTGTTTCTTTAATTAAAAACAAGCAAAAATGATAACCAATTAAATGTCATGATGTCACAGGAACCTGTGGGAACAGAGGGCTCCATGAAAACTTGTCAGGGAACAAGAGAGTCTGAGGGGAGATGAACACATGGAAAGCCAGGCACAACCTTGCCATTTCTGCAGCACCAGAGTCCAACTGTGCCACATGGTAAATACTAGCAAAAATGAACTGCAGAAGGAAGGAAACCACAGTAAGTGTAGCTCTGAACCCAATGGAGTGCTACTTTGCCATAAAGAAAGAGAAACCTGAGACATTTTTAGGTAAATGGATGCACCTCGAGATCATAATCTAAATGAAATAAAACACACAAGTTTACTTATTGCATTGCTCCCCTTGTGTCAGAGACCCAAATATAAATAATGAGCAAAATAGAGGATAGCTGTCAAGAAGTAGACAGAACTTGTTTAAATGGAAAGGGAAACAAGAGATGGGGTGGTGTGGATGAGGGAAGCAAAGGAAGGGTTTTAAAGGGGAAAACAAGAACTCCAAAAATGAGAATAGAGCTTTCATAAATGGAGAGGCAGGGAAGAAGGGTTGAAGGGTGGGGAGGGGAAATATATATATATATCTACCTGAGATGTGTTATGTACATGTGCAAATCTCCTGTGACAAAGGCATCCATTACGTACTGCAAACAAATACTAACACAAAAAGAAAAAACCAGAAGAGTAACCAGCACTGGGTGAGCACCCTGTCACCCAGAGTTTGCGCCACAGTTTACCAAACACCATCTCACTGGATGAAGATCTGAAATGCACCAACCAAACACACAAAATCTTTCTTGCTAGATATTTTGCATTTCGTAAAAAGTTTTGAATTCGTGTCAGAAGAAAACTTGGGATGTTGCCAGTCTCTCTTTGCTCCTGGCTCAGTTAGTGTTTGTCTTGGTTACTTTTTTCTCATTGTTGAGACAAAGTACCTGATGCCCAAAGTGAAAGAAGGAGAGGTTTATTTAGCTTACAGTTCTGGGGATTTCAGTCCATACTTAGCTGGTTCCAGGGTGGGGTGGTATGGCACCGGGGCAACACTTCAAGGCAGCAGCTACAACAAAAGAGAGAAAACAAGCCTCTTCTACTCCCTTATATTGTACACAGCCCAACCCCCCCCTTTCAAGGTGGCTGTAACACTTACAAAATGTCCTTGTCCTCCTTTGTACAGGATGAGGATATTTACAAAATAAGAACCCTGGCTCCCTGCTGAGTCTCTCAATTAAACTCCTAAACTGCTCAAGTTGACACAATGCATCAACCATAACAATCCACCCCTTGTCAACTTGGCAACCAAGATACATTTCTTTAAACCAGCCTCTTGATACAAAGCAGGCTTATTCATAACATTTTGCAACTTGAACAATATAACACAGCTTTAACAATCCTTAAGAACCAGCATTAAGTCTATCAACATTATATTACATTAGAAACACAACATTTTGTCCTTGGCCACCCAAAGACTCATGTACATCCCTTTATGAAAAAGGCATTTAGTCTGTCTGCAAAAGTTGCCAAAGTTCTACCAGTTTCAGCATTGCTGAAAAGTTCAAGTCCCAAGTCTCTGAAATGTAAGGCAAACTCTAAGCTATAAGCCCCTGTGCAAATGAAAACAAAGTTAAATGCTTCCAACATGCAAGGGCACAAGATAGACATTACCATTCCAAAAGTTACAAACAGGAGGGTACAAAGCATTGGGAGCAAAACAAATCCAAAATCCAGCAGGGAAAATGTTAAGACCTGTAATTGCACATCCAGCATCTGGAGCAATCTGTGGCAAATTGTGAGCTCCAAAGGGCTCATGTGGTTCCACCCCCATGGCACTTTTAGTGGTCACTGATTCCATGGCATCTCTCTTGGGCTGACTCTGCTCCCCCATTGCAGGTTTCCTTAGAAGATCCATGTTCCTGGCTTTTCCAAACTTCTGCAGTCTCCATTGCACCTTTTGCTTCACATTCAACAGCTTCACACACTGCCCTCTCAGGGACTCACTGCCTGGCCTCCCAGGCCTTCTGAAATCAGAGTGTGAGCCTTTTCAACCTCTGAGTTTGTGCATTCTGCATGTGCCTAAAACCAGCACCACGTGGATGATGCCAAGGTCTGCTGCCAGCTGGAGCAGTAGCCAGGCCTTCCTCTCTGTTGGCTGTAGGAGTCGAGTGCCTAGATCACTGGGCACTCTGAACCTGATTATGAGGAACAGATTCTCTATGCCACCACCATTCTGGAACCTTCTGTGACTTTTGCTGCCATTCTGGAACATGGTGCTCTGAGACTTTCTCCTCCAAGTAAAATCTTTCACTTTTGAAGTTTGGAAGCTGCGAGGGTTTAGGACTTGCTGCTTCCTGGGATGCCTCCAGGACATCTTTTTTATTTCTTTGTTCCTTCTCAGCAATTGAGGTTTCAGCTCTATCTTTGCAGTCTACAGCTTTCCGACCAAACTCACATTTTAAATCACCATGCTGGGCTCTTTGCTTTTGATTGCCAACATAAATCTGGCTAAAAGCTGACAACAATAGCCATGTCATCATGTCAACATTCAACTGCCTTGAAATTTATTTTGCCGGATTAATCAGTCCACCACCCTTAATCTCAGTCTCAGGCAAAGTCTCTGGACATGAGCAAAATGCAGACAAACTTTTTGCCAAGCCATAACACACATCACCTTGAGTCCAGCACCCAATGCAGTCCTTCTTCCCAGCAGAAACCTCCCAAACCTGGGCTTTACCAGCAGGCTCTCTATCAGCCTTCTGGTTTCCTGAGCTCTGACCAGAATGTCCCCTACAAAACAATCTAAGCTCTACCAGCTCTACTCTTTCAGGTGACATCTCTAAACCTTTCTAAACTCTTCCCACAAGCCATTCCCAAAGGCTCTTGAACCACATGGTCAGGTACAATCACAGCAACAACCCCACTCCTGGTACCAAGTTCTGTCTTGGTTACTTTTTTCTTGTTGTTGAGACAAAATATCTGATGCCCAAAGCAAAGGAAGGAGAGGTTTATTTCTTACACTTTTTTGGGTTTCAGTCTATACTTAGCTGGTTCCAAGGCAGGGTGCATGGCACTGGGGCAACTCTTCAAGGCAGCAGCCAGAACAAAAGAGAGAAACCAAGTCTCCCTTATATTGTACACCAGCTACCCCTCCCAAACCCTTTCAGGGTAGGTGTAACACTCACAAAGTGTCCTTGCCCTTTTTTGTACAGGATGAGGATATTTACAAAGTAAGAACCCTGGCTCCCTGCTGAGTCTCTCAGTAAAACTTCTAAACTGCTCAAGTTGACACAATGTATTAACCATAACAGTATTGTTACTGTTTTACACTGTGTAATGGGAGAGTGGCAGCTGTGAGCTTCTCTGTGCTCTGCAAGGCCCAGTGCTGACACTGCCCATTGTGCCTCCACCTTCAGGCTGGCACTAGGCGCCTCCCCATCTCCACACAGGTGCAGACTCAGGGCTGCCTCCCACAGGCCTCACTCTGCACTCGGGCAGGCAGGATACCTCCTGTCCACCTGTAGATGCTGCTCGCTGCAAATCCCTGCTCTGCACCTCGTTGGAGTCTACACCATTGCTTCCTGGGGTATTTCTACCCAAGCTGGAAACACACGTCCCATTTCCAAGCATCTGCCCCACATTTCCTGGATGGCCCAGTGATGTGTTTGTTTAACTCCCTGCAAGTCAGGCTACAGATTTTGCCAGTGGCCTATGAGCACAGGCCCCGGTTGTTTGTTTTTTTAAGTTTTTGTCTTATCTCATTTCCTCTGAAAAAGTCTCACTTTCCACAGTGTGGTTGAGGCTTGAATAAGCAGTTCTCTGAGTTCTTTCTATACATCTCACCAAAGCGTGAGACTAAGTTATTTGCAGTTTGAAAATTATAAACCAGCCTGTGCTGCACTATTTCATCAAGTGGCCAGAGAGCACCCAGGCGTGCGGGGAGAGCTTGGTAAACTGCATTAGCAACAATCTGTCTGTCTTCTCACTCCCTCACCAGGGCATCGAGGGGGTGAAGGTCAGTGACTCTCTAATACATGGGAACTAGTTAAAGTGCACATTGTCAGATCACATCCTAGAGATTCAAGCTCAAAACAGCTGGGAGAGGCCTGGGACTCAGTCTTCCCATAAACCCCTGTCCACCCTCTCATTCTGGGGAAATAGTTTGTAGATTTGAGTGTGAATAAGCTCCAGTGAAGTGGTGACATTCTGGCATTCAGAAGGCTCAGATGTGGCTTTGAATCCTGGCTCAGCTGGTGCCTGGCTGGGTGACCTTCTGAACCATTTCCCTCAAATGTGTATAAACTAAAAGATTTTGTGAGAAGTTAATGGGTTTGGCATGACATGAATGGTCAATAAAGAGCAGCTTTTATTTTTAAATTATTGCCCTCAGTGGTCTCAGTCTATGTAAAACTAAAGACAAAATCTAACCCAAAGTGCAAAAGAAAGTAAATGCAAGCCCTGTTGTTTCTGGTGGTCTACACTACAGCACACACCTCTCCTTGGCTGGGAACATTGGCAGTATCCTTCCAGAGGTGTCTGCCACCCAAAGAAGGTGGCCTTTCTGACCTTCAGTCAGACCTGTAGCAGCAGTTACTTCCTCTCCTGTGCTCCTCACACGGCATTGCTAACTGTGACTGTGCTGCCTGCCTTCCTGCCTGCTATGGCAGAGACCTTGTTGCCTATGCTGTATATAACTTCATTTCCAAGGTTCATAACATGCGCCTGATGCATACCTTTCGTAGAAGTAAAAGCTGACTGTATGAGGAAGATTTTAAAAACTTCCTTAGTGCTGCACAGTTTGGGGATAGGAAGTCTCAGGGATACTAACCAGCTTATTATAGCTGATTGTTCAGCTGGGCCACTTGGATGTCTTGCCACGCAAATCTCTGCTGTGGACTTGGTGGCTGCTAAGTTTTCTTTCAGTCACCCAAGCAGTTTTTTGGAACACTGAGGGAATGGGCTAATTCTTGACAAAGTCATAACAAAGAGTTCTATTTCGACAGTTGAAGAAGTTAGACAAACTGCACAAGTACATGCCAGACGTCGACATCAATTGTAATTAAGTCTCAGGGAAACACCTGGAGGTACTATTTAAATTATGTACTACGTGAGATGTGTCCCATGGGGCCTCCAGACAGTGAAAGGGAGAATTAATGAGATAGCAACAAAATGATTCTATTTACTAATTTTGTCCCAGCTTGGCTATATTTAATTTTTTTCTTCTTCATATGGAGAACTTTTAGCTGGGCATTAATAGCCCCACAAAGCAAAGGTGATTCACAGGCCGAACACATTAAGCATTATACCAGACCTGATCTTAAAATTTGGAGAAACAGCAAAAATCACACATTATTTCAAATCTGGAAAAGCTGAGCTGATATTTTTTTTCCTCCATTGTCTTTCATTTTCTGGTTCAGCCCAAAATAGAAAGCCACTTTAAATCCTTCTGAACATGTTTCTTAAGGGAAAAGATACCTTCCAAGTGGAAGCAAGAGCAGAAACTAAATGCAAAACCCTGTTTCTTTTGGCATGTAGACTTAATTTGAATTTTGCTCCTGCAGCTGGAATTTACATTACTGCAATACACAAGGCTACCTGGGAGCTAAGGAGCAGTGAAGAAGGCTGCATCGTTCTTCACCCTGTGTTTTTAATCAGTTTTGTTCTTATGACAACTGCATCTGTAGAAAAATCCCTCTGATCGAACATTAATATTGTACCGTTCACAAAGAGAACCAGCGTTCCATACAGAACCCCAGTTACATGAGGCAGAATGTAAATATATGCGGAAGTTATGTTTCATGCTTGATTTTGTGAAGTCACAGTGATGCCATTTGTAAGGCGTTCTACTAATTCCTCTGTTTATTTCTTTGCGCCCACTTGTCTTTCTTCCTGGTAGGAAAGCACACTGAAAATGAAGACACAGCGTACTCCCTGGCCAAGTGCTAACAGCTCCAGCTCCTGAGTCAGACAGGTCATTTTGCAAGGGCCTGGGGTTCAGCCCAATTGATGAAAGCCCCATGAGCTTGCTCGTAGTTTCAGCTTTAGCAGGCTCATCGCTTGCCATAAATAAAAGGAGAAAGTGGTATGGAGATCACAACACCATCAGACAGGAAAGGGTGAAGCCGGCATTCAGAAACAAAGCCTTTCTCCACTGCACAACTGCATGCATCCTACCCTCCCCGTGGCGGGACAGCCTCTGCAGTGCTGCTGTGCTCTGTCAACTGCTCAGGAGGTCCCTTGGACAAAACGCATGGTCTAAAAGTTTTTGGGCAACTGCCAGGCCATTTTTACTTTGGAGTGGTCACTATGTATTTTAATCAGTTACAAACCCTAGGAATTCCTGAAATGATGCATACCTTTGCTTAATTTAGCTTTCCCCAATTCACTACTTCAAGTGCAAAGCACACCTATGAACCCTACCAGGCCTTTCACTGAAAACCTTTGTCTCCAATCCCTTGCCGTCTCGCTTTCACCCAGCCCTCTTCTCCTGGGACTTCATTTGTTGTGAGGATGACCCGTGGTGCCCCTAGGAATGTCAGCTCTTTTGCATGTCAGGACACACGTACAAAAATACAAAAATTAGAATAGTTACATGCTTCACATACACATAATGGGGTATCAGTATTTTTTTTCCACTTGTTTTTTTCATTTTCTTATCTTCCATGAAATACCCTATGGATTCCTATTTCATAAAATGGATGAAGTGTTTGCTGTTTGAAGTGCTGGCCCAGAACTCTGGTGCCAAGGGGATCCATAGCCTGGGAAAACCAAGCGGGCAGCTCCACTTGGAGTCCCACTGAGGACTAGTGGGCGTGCAGAGGGCGGCCTCTCTCAGCGGCAGGGATGTTGAGTCCCCCATACTCACCCATAGATGTGTGTCTACACTGTGGGCAGTCTGGCGTCACTGTCCCCTTACCTGCAACATTATATGGGACACTGGTGCTGTGTAACCCAAGTGACGACCCTCCTTCCCTGTGCTAGGCGCACTCTATCTTTCTCTCTGAGAGGCAGCAGGTCAGTGGAGGAGAACTGAAGGATGATCTTTCTGTCTCCCTGCAGCTACTGGAGAATTTTTTCTTTCTCTCAACCAGGGCAGTGTGCTCTGTGAGGACCCCACACCAACACCACTGCACCACTGCTTGCTTCCTGAAGACAGCAGGACTGATTTTGCTGTCAGAGCTGCACATGCCTGGAAGAGGTAGCCGAGGGGTGGTCCTGGCAGGGGCGGTGACAGTCAGATGAGCTAAGGGTCTTGGCAGGAGTCTAGGTGTTTTCTGAACACGCATAGTAACTCATCCTATGTTTCTTATTCCCATTTTGTGATCTCTAGGCTCTTTTTTTCGTTGTTGTTTTCAGAAGAATGGATTGCCCACTTTTTATTTCTATCCAAAGTAATTCAGATTCATTGATTATGGAGCAAAACAAAGAAACACAAAATCACTCGTAAAACCATCACTTTAGTAGAATCATAGTTACGGAGTGTGTTTCTTGCAATTTTCCATCCATAATTTATTTTAAAACATTGGAATATCTATGCATAGCATACTATAAATATCTCCTACTTAGCGATACATCTCGCTTGTCTTTAGAAGCTGTGAAATACTCACTGCTGTCACTTCTAAAGGTCGCCTAGGCAGCTGTCTGTGGTGCTACATACAAGGGTGTTTGATCCACCCCTAGTGTGCTACAAGGCAGTGGTTCAGCATTTTGGGCTCCCTCCCCTATACCTGTATGACTAAATGTTTCCATTTTCTGTTTTTGTTTCATTGATTATGGAATACAGCCACCAGAAAGTGAATAAAATATTTTTACAAATAGTTGAATAATTATAAAAATGAACGCCTGTGTTATTACTTCCCCAGCCAATAAGAAGACTCTGGCCAGCAGCCCCTGCGCCTCCATTCAGCGCCCTGGAGCTACCCACCATATGATGTCCTTGTTTTCTTCTTAGTTTTACCACTCGTGAATGAACTGTTTTGAACTTTTATAGAAATATCTGTTTTTGAACTTTTAGAGGGACAGATTCATACTTTTGTGTCTAGCTTTTTTGGCTCAGTGTATGTTTTTCAGATTCATCCGTGTACCTCGTTCCTTTTCATTTGTACCTAGCAGAACACCATTGAATGAGTAACCTTTGATTTATCCATCTTGTTCAGTGTAGGCAACCAGATTGCACACTCTTTCCAACAGTCTTTGGCAAACCTGGGTACAGGGCACGCATTGCTCTAAAGGATACACCAAAGACCAAACTCACTTTGGCATGAGATAGCTTTAAGTAGAGTAGATAATGTAAGAAAGAAAAATGATCACAGCATTAATACTGTGTACAACAGCTATGTATGACAACTCCCAGTTGTTTTTGAACTCTCAGTGTTTGATATTTTCTGTTTAAATTTGTTACTCTAGACAGTTTTTAAAAAAAAGCATTTTATTTTTTTATTTGCATAGGCCAGATTTATAATGAGGATGAGAACTTATTTATGTTTTAGTGGTCATTTGGATTTTATTTTTTAAGAAGGAAAGGACTTGAATCTTTATTGAATTGTCTCCTTTTTTGGTTGTTGTTGATTTGGAAAGGTTCCTCATATCTCCTGGAAAGAAGTCTTTCACTGGTTATATACATTTCATGTGTCTTCTCCCAGCTGAGAGTTCCTCTTTTCAAGTTCTTTACAGTATCTTCTTGATAGGCACGTTTTTTAAGTGTAGTGAAATATGTAATGTTTCCCTCAGAGTCCATGTTTTTTCAATTTTGAGATATTCTTACTTTCACTCTTTAAAATATTATATATTATTTTCTAAAGCTTATAGTTTATTCTCTCCCATTTGGATCCAAAACTAATTGGAATTATTTTGCATGTGGTGTGAGACAGATGTATAATTTTTTCCTTATCCTGTTTTTAAATACAGGTTAAAAGTTCCTCATCCAAAATGCTTAGAACCAGAGGTGTTTCGGATCTCAGATTCTTTTCGGTTATTAGAGTATCTGTGTGTACACAGTGAGCTGTCTTGTGAACGTGATACAGTTCGAAGCACAACATTCATTTATGTATGTTTCATAGACCTTGTGTGCCAAGGGTCCGAAGGTAATTTTTGGTATGTCTATGTTTAAATGTGACCCTTCTCACGAGGTCAGGTACGGGATTTTCCATGCATGGCATCTGTGCTCAGAAAGGATTAGATTATGGAGCATTTCAGATCTTGTTTTTGCAGATGATGGCTGCTCGGCCTGCATTCTGGTCCTCAGTTATCCTTGCAGTATTTATCAAAGTCCTCTCCAACTCAGCCTCCCTGTCATGTGTATGGTAGAAAGACGCCTATATTCAACACATGAGCCTGTTTCGGAAATGGTCCCCTAGTCTATTGGCCTGTTTCTGGGGGTTTTTTTGTACCAGGAATCAAACTCATGACCTCACACTTGCCAGGCAGGCACTGTGCTGCTGAGCTATATCCTTGGCCCACATTGGCCTATTTTTGAAGCACAGTTAATTCTACCTCAACAGTAGTCTACATACCTGTGAGGGCACATTCTCTTATGTGCTAGTCGTTCTTATCTTTCATTCATCCTTTTAAATTGCACATGCATTTTAGACTCAATTTTCTGGTTTCTAAAAAAAAAAAAATTGGAAACTGGGTGTGGTGGCACACACCTGTAATCTGGTGCTTAGGAGGCTGAGGCAAAAGGATCGCCATGAGTTCAAGGCCAGCAAAGACCAGCCTAATGCATATAGTGAAAACCTGCCTCAAAAAAGACCAAAAAAATAAAAAGCAAAATAACAACAACAATAATAATACATTTTTTTAAAAAAAAGTGGAATTTCATTGGGATTGTATTGCAGGAGAACTTATATATTTCCAATATTAAGGTTTCCAGTCTAAGACCATTTAAGTAGCATTCTTTAATGCCTCTGAAGAACATTGTGTAAATTACTCAGATATCTTCATTCTTTTGCTAGACTTGTATGTTTTGATGAAATTATATATGCTATCTTTTTAAATTTATATTACCTGGCTTCCAGTATTAGAGTATGATTTTATTTCCTGCAAATTTGTTTAAATTTTTCAATTAAACAAATTTTCAATTACAGTAATACATCAGAAATTTCTTTTGGATTTCATACATAGAAGATCCTATTTTCTTTTTCTTTCCAGTACTGGTGATTGATTGAAACTTGGACCTTCACACTGAGCTACATCCCCAGCCCATTTTCAAATTTTGAGACAGGTTCTCACTATGCCACTAATTACACAGGCTGGGCTCAGATTTGTGATCTTTTCTTACTGCCTCAGCCTCCCATAATGCCAGAATTACGTGTGCGCATCACAATGCCTTGCTTAAAAGCACATTTTAAAGTGACAGTTTTCTTTCTTCTTTTTAAATCTTTATTCCTTTTGTTTCTTTCTGTTGCCTTACTAGATGACTGGAACTTTCAGTGTGATTTAAATTAGAAGTGATAGTGGTGGATATTTTTGCCTTTTCCTTCATTTCAAAATGCAAATTTGCTATCGATCATGATGATTGTTATGGATATTTTTGTAGATTCCTTTTATCAGATTAAGGAAATGAGATCCCTTTGATTCCAAGTTTGTTTCAAGAATATTTTTTTCTTTTATCATGAATGAATGTTGAATTTTTTCAAATGGTTTCCCGCATCCTCTTTCTCCTATGTGTCTGGCTGGCCGGCATTGAATGGATCACCCAGTAGCTGTGGATGGAACAGCTCCCCTGTTCACCCTTCTCCCCATGATGAGGGCTCACAGTGATGGCTCTTCCCTTGCCGGACCTCCTGGGCATTGCAGTGAGCAGGGGCCGGACTGGGCTGGCATCGCCTGGAAGTTCTGCTGACATGGGTGTGTCCACGTGGCCTTCTGCGAGTTGTGTCCCAGTGCAGCTGGCCTGATGGGGCGGCCTGGCCCACCGCTCTCCACAGCGGGGGAGGGCCACTTCCTTTCTGGCCTCTACAAGGCCGCTCCTGCTTGGGGGCTCAAACTTCCTCCCTGGCGGCTCAGGGTTCCCAAAAGGCTGAAGCAGGTGTGTCCCTGGGGCTGACCGCATCTTCTGCCATGCTTGACTGATGAAAGCAAGTCACGGGCCAGCCCCAGGCCAGGGAGGGGGGGACTACTAATGATGTGATGCCATCTTCAGAGACAAAGCCGATGCAGTACCGTGGTGAGTTGTCTCAATGTGATTTTCCATGTGGTTAGCATCTTACATAATCGGAACCAACTCAACTTTGTCATAATCAATTCTCTTCAAGACTAATGCATCACTTGCTTACCTTGGCTCGTTTGGATTTCTTTTCTCTATAACACATCTTAAGAACAGCAATGGGTCATCTTTGCGCTACAGAGAATCCCATGGAATTTACAGAAGCCAGTGATCAGGCATCTAGCTCTCTCCTCTTCTGCTCTACATCCAGACTTGGCTGCATTGATCTTTCCACGAGGGAAGGGACCCTAGGCAGGTCCCGCTGCCCTACTCACAACCACCAGAACCTCAAAAGTCACTTGGTGACTTCCCTTGGTGACTCATTGCCATGGTGGCATGTCCTATTCCTTGCTGATGGTGCCACTGACACAGAAAAGAACTCAGCAGCCCCTGTCCTGGGAATGATCGCGTCTCCCCAGCTGCCCCTCCTCTCTGCAACCTCACAATAACTGCATTGGAAGAGCTATGACGGCAGCTTCTTACAATCCCACAGCGTGCAGCAAAAGCAGGTGACTCAGCGCCTCCCACAGGGAAATAGATGTTTCTTCACCAATTCTGCTGCTCATTCTTTCCTGCTCTACCTCCATTTACTGATGCTGTCTTCCACTGAGTTTAAGAGACAATCAAGTGGCACCACTCTGATGTGATCAGGACAGCATTTAGTTACTATTATAATAGGCGCTATTTGAAATACTCCATCTAATAGATACCAGACACTGTGTCATAGGCTTTGCAGACGGTGGTAGACAAAACGTGGCCCACATTTATCAATTTTCCTCCCATTGATAGTGACTCTCTGATCCTTTCCCTGGAACCTGTGTGAGCGGTGCAACTGTTTTGCAGGAGGATAATGCTAGCTGCCCTAAAAGAAGTTTGACAGTCCTTAAGCACCCCATGCTGTACAGAAGCCTAGATGAGTCACAGCAAATAGAGAAAACTCACAAGCTGCCAAGCAGCTATTCTCAGCATCACAGCCCAGGCATCAAGCATGTGAGAAAGATGCCGTTGTCCAGATGCGCAGCTCCTACCACCACCTGACAGCGACGGCGTGAGGAATGCTGGGGAAGAACAACAGGCCAGGCTGTCCGAGGTGTCGCTAAATTGTCTAAGCCATTGAAGGTTGGCTTGATACTTGTGCCTCAGGAGGAAACAAGACTATATATGTATGTATCCTAATTTTCATCGACTGTCTGTGACAGAGAGACTGCCACTGTGCTTATTTCACAGAGGATCAAAAAGATGTGGCATCTGTGCCCGAGTTGCTCAGCCAGATTGTGGAGACTTTGAACACCAGCCCCCATGAGTCTGAGACCTGCAGGCCGTCAGCAGGCAGAGAGTGCTTGCTCTGACCTTTCCTTCCTTCAGCAGATAGAAAAGTAGGATCGGTTTGTGCTTGCAGGATGCATTCAGCCTAATAAAATAGTCAATGGTGAAAACAAATAAGGAAGTGTTTGGATGATTTGACAAAAATAAACTGTTTCTGCTCTGAGATGGAGTCTGGAGAGGAGTGAGGGGGGATATGAGGGAAGAGAGGCAGGGCTCATCTTCCACCCTGCTTTGTCCCCTGTGCCCCCGTGCCTTTTCTTATAAACCAAAATGTTCCTGTCAGTCAGTGGGAATCTGATACCCCTGGTGAGGATCAGCAGTCCAGAGCTCTTTAGCCGTAGTGCTCTGGCAACATTCTTAGTGAATTGCATTGCATAGTAGCACCTCAGTTAGCCTCAGAATTTGCTTAATAAAGCCACTGAGAAAGGCCTGGGAAAAGAAGACTTGAGTTTGGGTTAACATCTGTGGAACGGTTCTCCACTGAGATGCATGAAGTAATCACCAGGGCGCTTTGCACAGTCCTGGTTCCTGGGGTGCAACCCAACAAATCCCATCAGAATCTCTGGGCCTGGGGCCCAGCACCAGTTTGAGGGGCCCAGATGGTTCCAGCATGCAGGGGAGGCTGAGAGCCCTGCCCAGTGCAGTGACTCAGCGCACCAGATGCGTTCTCCTGAAGGGCCTGGCTCCCGCCCTCCCTCTGCCTCTCTTGGTTCCGCTCCTGCCAAAGCCCAGAAGTTCATTCAGGTGCTCATGCATACCTGTGACTGTTACTTATCAGACATCTGCTGTTTACCACGATGCAGTCATATTGATAACCATAGATGGAGAAATGAATTACAGGAGAGAACCCTGTCAAAGGATGCAGAGTTGAGTTTGGGTTGTGTAGTATTGGAGATGCTATAGACAGGTGGTACAGGTGTCAGGGATTCAGAGCAAAGGAACTGGACTGAAGTTTAGGGGACCTCAAA
>RJWT010013626.1:0-15715 GCA_004365215.1 Cuniculus paca | reverse complement strand
GTGTCTCTCAAGCTGTGCTGTACTTGCTGTGCAGATCACAATGGCCATTCTCTGGCAACGACTCCTCTTGGAGTCAGTTGGTGGTGATCATGTGAAGTAATAGCGGTGTCGGCCTCTGAATGTGGAATGATATAAATAACATTATACATCTATTTAAGAGCTTACAGAATGGTATTTTCACTCTTGAACCTCTGAGTGTTGGGAGCGTGTGTTAGTCTTACAGAGGAGCCTAAAGCGAAAGAGCTTCCCTTTGTTTAGCTTGTGCTGAGGAGCTGACTCTTGCCCCCGTGAGAGTTGCGGAAAATATTTGCAGGGCCCGGGTGAGATTGTCTCAATGTGGGGCAGAAGAAGTGGGTTTATTGTGAAGAATAGACTCACTTTGGTTTAATTTCCACCAAAACTGCTTTGACTGTGAAGGTGTTGTTTAGTAAAGATTCGTTTTTAGGAGCTCCATCAGGCTGCATGGGAAATGCATTTCATAGAGGGGTTAGAGCAATTGAGTTGAGAGCAGAGTTGACAAGAAAACTTAACCTTGATTTAATGCAAATTGCTCACAGAAATGAAGGAGGAGGGGTGAAGAGGGCACCTTATTTTCGTTATTGACATGAACTGGCTTGACATTCACATATCCTAAGTGGGAGCTGTCTGCACACAGACAGAAATAAAACTAAGATACTGTAAAAATTCTATGTTGTGAAATAATTCCCCCCTGCACACAAAGGAATGAAATTTGAAGCAGACATTCCTTTCTATTAGGAAATAAACAAGCTGTACTTTCTAACATTTACTTGAATTACACGTTTTCATCTAAAGGACTGACCTATTCCTCCCTTCTCTTCAGATGGTGCTTTTTATTGCTTAGTTTTTGCTACATCGTCAAAAATCTTGTGTATTTCTCATTGGACATGAATTAATAATGCTTTACCTGCAGCACAAAGAACTATTAAAGTGATAAAAAGACAATGAGTGTATTTCAGCTCACCAATAAAAAACAAAAATCCACTCCTCCTCTACCCTGCTAGACTATTAAATGCTGAAATATCCACAGGCTTTCTGCAGAGAGGGTCACATTGAGGGTCTATTGAATAAATAAGCTAATTAAACCCTGACATGCGAAAACAATTCTGAAAAGTTCTAATTAATTTTTAAACAGTATCAAAATAATGATTTGGAACCTCACATTCTTTTAAAATATTGTAACCCAATCAATCCCACAATGCATTATGCCCCAAAAGGCTACTGATTTTCTAATGGTTAGAAACACAGTTCATTGGTCTCGATAGAATCATGATAGCCAGAAGGGGAAAAACCTACAGAGATTTTATAGAAGTGACCAGAATGTTTAGTAGTTTTATTGACTTTTCTTAGTATTTGCTTTATTTTTTTCTTTATAGCATGTTGGGTAATGGAAAATATTCAACTGCAATAATTTTTTGTTTAAGCTGGTGTTTACCAAAAGTTGTAGGATTGACTATTTTTGGCTGGAGCAAATTTTTCAACTCAATGAAAACTGTTTGGATCTTTCCCATGGAATCTCCACTTGTGTTCTAACCCTGTCTTCACCTACCTGTGAAGACAAATGGCCATTCTTAATCACTGGTCATGACTGGAATTTCTTTGTGATTGATACCTGTGTGAATTTTGGATGTTTGAATGGAACTGTGCACACAAAGTTGCAGGAGAGGTGGGGGAGAGTACTGGGGAGGAAGCTGAATCTGCAAGAGTCTAAAGGCCTGAGCTGCCCTTGAGACATTCTAATTTCATCTGCAGTGGAGTTTCTCACCACCTGGGTGAGATTTCCTGATGTGTTTGTTACAAAGGGAAATGTGAGCAGCTCCATTCAACTTATTGAATCAGATTCTCTGAGAATGGTGTCTACATGTTGGCATTTTTAACAACATTCAAAATTTCATAATATTATTTAAGAACCTGACTCACTGAATAAAGTCTAGGTTTGTAGGTGCAGCTGAGACAGCCTTTTCTGAAGAGTAATATCTCACAGTTCCCAACACTCATAGTTATCAGTGGGGAAACTCATACACCTTTCTCTCCACATTGTAATGTTTCAGGATCAACAAAATTCTTAGTACATGACTGGCTTAGTCTATTTGTGCTGCTATATTAAAATACCACAGAATCAGTAATTCATAATGAATAGATATGTTTTTCTCATAGCTCTGGAACCTGAGAGTTCACAATCAAGATGCCATCAGGTTTGATGTCTGATGAGAATGCAGTATCTGGTACTGTGACGATTGATTTTGATTGTCAACTTGATTGGCTTGAGAGACACTTAAAAGATTAGTAAAGTTTACTATTGGGTGTGTCTGGGTGGATTATGGGCATAGAGCTTGAGGACTATGTCTGGTCTCTGGCCTTCTCATATAGCTCTTCTCCTGCTTTCTGATTGCTGGATTCTATAAGCTGAGGAATTTTCCTCCATGATGCCCTTTTGCCATGATGGTTCTGCCTTGGAGCCTGCTGACCTTGGACTGTAACCTCTGAAACCATGAGCCCAACTAATAGTCTCTTTCAAGTTGCAGGTGTCAGGTATTTTATTCCAGCAGTAGGAAATCTGACTAATGTAGCTTCCAAGATGGTACCTTGTTACTGAATCCTCTTGCATGGTGGAACGCAGTGTCCTCATATGGCAAAGAGTACTTTAGGGGCAAAGAGGGACCAACTCCATCAAGTCCTTTTGTAAGAATATTTTTCCATTCATAAAAGCAAAGGTCTTGTGATGGTAAAACTTCTCAACTCTCAACACTACTGGGGATTAAGTTTCTAACACAGAAATTTTGGTGAAACTATTCAGACCATAGCAATGATTTTTGTCCACATGGCTCACCCGACAGTTCCTGGAGATTCCTTTATGTTAGAGAGCTCTGAGAGAAAATCAGTGAGGACCACGACTTTGTCTATTTTCACAGTTATGCCATAGTAGATGTTCATAAATATTCTTTGAATGGATCAGAGATAAGACACTGATCCACTCCTTTTTTACTCCTAGTTTCAGCTTTATTGAGGTAAAATTGACCAAAATGATATATATTCAAGTTGTACAGCTTGAGCATTGTATATGTACACATTGTGAAATGGTTATCATAATCAAGCTATCTAGCTCTTCATATAGTTACAGATACGATGAAAATATTTAAAGTCTACTATTTTGGGCCTGCTAATCTGGTTTGCAATCTGTATAATATGATAATGAAGTTTGTGAGGTCTTATAACATAAATAAGTGAATCCGACATAGAAAAATAATAGTGGGTGGAGGGAGAGAGGAAGAGAAGGGAGTTGAAATGTATTATGTATGTCCTATGGTGAGTGTAATCATTATGTACTGCAAACATGTACTAATTAAAGTCAAAAAAGAAGAGGTAAAAAAGGAATATAAAGTAGAAAGGTGGTTCCTAAAGGTTGAAGGGTAGGAGAAATGAGAGGTAAGTGGGTACAAATTTGGAGTTAAGTTCTGGGAATCTAATGCATATCATATCATGGATTTGAAATTTGCCAAAAGACACGATCTACTCCTTTACCCAAGGAAGGTCACTTTTTTGGGGGTGGCATTTTAAAATGAAGCTAGTTCATGACATTCAGGATCCAGATCTACTAACTCCAGAGCCTGCTCCTTGGTTTGTTAGAATGTGCTCCTCTAACAAGTCCACCTGCTACAATGTAAATTGAATAATTTAGAACATGGTGTGCATTTTTTTTCAGTATGGATGCATGGTGGGATATGTAAAGCATTGAAGATTTTGGTTGATTAAGATTTGTTTTCCTAGAACATCTATTAAAACAATCTCAGTGCTATTTCAAGAAGAGTTTTTGTTGTTGTATTTGAGATGAGGTCTCATGTTGTCCAGACTGGTCTCAGACTTATAAGGTCAGACAATTCTCCTGACTCTACTACCCTTGTAGGTGAAACTGCAAGTGTTCCACTGCATCTAAGAAGTAGTTATTTTTTAAATATTAGAAATGGTTATTGCACAACTTGACAGTGAATTCAATTGTCTCCAAACTCCAGCTCCTTATTCAAAATACTTAAGAATGGGGCCCAGGTATGCATCCTCTTTTAAAACTATAGAGAAGATTCTAAGGATTGGATGACTGCTTTTACTGAATGCATAATAATGTTGTAGTGAAAACATATTTAATATACAAACTTTGAATTATTTGGTATTGTGGGAAGGCCAAAAAAATTGAGAATCTTACTGGCACATAGTAACTTCATGTCTGATGCCAGTTATTTATTGATCCTGCATCTCAGTTTGTTATACTTAAAATTAAGTGTGGAGTAGATAATCTCTCAGATTATTGACAACTCCGCTTTTCCATACACTTGCAATTCCAGGCCAAAGTAAAACTAGATACTGAATAGTAGAGTTGCACAGGTGGTGTGCATAGCCGTGGCAGCTGTCATTTATTTTTTTCTGAATAAATCCTTCTAAATTGGTGCTACACTGGCAATGCCTGTCAGGTTTAGTTTATTATGCTAAAGAGCACCCTCTTGGATGAAGCAAATTTAGCTTCCAAAGTCACATGGATTAGCAACTTTCACAGTGAGGACATCTGATCAGATCACATTTTGCACCCTAAAGCTTAATTTGTGTTGGCAAACATTGCCTGAGTTCCAACTATATCAAGCACTGGGCTACATTTTGAGATACATAGATTAATATGTAGGCTCTGTCCTTGAGTTGCTAATAAGGATAATAGATGCACAAACAGGAAGAGTACAGGCAGCGTGATTGCCCATAATAGAAAACTGATGAGTTTTAATTTACTTGTTTTTACATGTGGTCACTATATTTTTAGCACTTTCCTTTAAGTGCAGCGAGGTCTTGCCCTCATTTAGGGTCTGAAGGATACGGAACGTATAGGTCAACTGTATTTTTCAGGAAGATAGGATATTGAGGAAGTAGACATGACTAGAAACTGGTTTTGGAATTAAAAAACAAAAGGAATTAATTAAAATAACATGTACTTTAACTCATGATCTGTAGGGTGTACAAGACAGAAGCTGAGAAATAGTGCGTATGTAAGTATGCATTAATAGGGTGTATAAGGAGTCAAAAATAATCCAAGTTTCCTAGATTCTTTAAAAAAATGAAAACTTATTCCCCTGACCTGGGCCCAACTCAAGTTCAAGCTTCAATTTTCAGAGAAGATTATGAAGTTAAATGGAAGATCTAAAATCTAATAGCTGCTAGGTTTCAGGTGATCAACTGATATGTTGGCATTTCAAGCCAAATTATAAGAAGAATGGATTTTTGCCCTTCTTGACTTGGAAAATCTTGTATGATTGCTCTTTATGAACTTTCAGAGATATGGCCAGTGCGTATGAAGTGCTCTGCCAGGAAATCCCCACTACAGTTGAAAATGAAATGCTGAAAATAATCATAGTGCTACAGTTTTTGAGTGCATATTGTATGCTAGGCACTGGATGTAATTCTCACAATAATCCCTACTATCATAATTTTACCAAGAAGAAACCTAAGACACAGAGTTGTTAAACAAAATTCCAAGTTCAAACAGCTAATAAGTGGTAGAACTAGGAATCAAGATCATAAGTTAGTGGCCTTCTGATGGTGAATAGAAAAAATAAATTAAAGGAAAGATGCAGGACCCTTTGATGTAACCAGCTGATGGGAAACAAGATTGGACCTCTAGAAGGGATTCTCTTTCCACTCCTCTGGCCCTCACTTCTTTCTGTTTCTTCTCTGCTGCCTCTTTCTTTTTGACTGTTCTTGGACCCTGGTGTCCGAACTTTCAAAGTAAGAGGCAGAGTGTAATGGTCAAAGCCTGACAAAGACATGAGCTTTGCAATAATTCATGAGTGACCTTGAGTAGCTCACCGAGGCTGTACCTACAGAACTCTCTGTAGCTGCCTGATCTTTCTTTAATATAAAGTGAGAACAAACACTAGAGATCAGATAGTGCTTTCCATAGTGTCATAATTAAACAGCTCCATGGTTTCTTCCATACATATAATTTTTCCAGGTTTATCTCCCAGCCTAACTCCTGCATCCTGATTCTTCCTGGACAGAGATTGGGTAAGAACATTCACTTGAATGTGTGGAAACTGAGGAGTGTGTAACTTCTCCCAGAGTTTATGCCTTGTTTAAAGGAACACTTTGAGAGTGATTCCCACAGAATCTGCAGGATGGAATTTTAGATACCAAAGGAAGAAGTTGGCATCAAGCAGCCTTTCGTGGGCTTCATTAACCTAGCTAGAATTCTTTGACTTGTTCTTTACTGGTATTATATCCACTGGAGGAATTTCCAAGGATATCATTCACTTGAAGAGAAAATGTTACCTAATTGAAAAATCTAGACAACTAGTTTATTTTCTGCATTAGTCAGGGTAGACTAGGTTATGCTGTAGTAACAAACACTCTCCAAAATGCCAGTGGCTTAAAACAAAAAGCTTTATTTCTTGCTCTCGTGGTGTATCTATGACACGGCGGCAGAGGGACCCTGCTAGTTCATCATCATGTCCAAAAGCATCCACCATATCAACATTCCTCATTACCTTGCCAAATGTGCATCTAGAGACTCACCTCCTGCTTCATACCTACTCTTTTAATTTATGTAACCGGTTCACTTTCCAGAGAGAGAAACATGGGAGCTACGTATACATGGGTTAGAAGGAAAGAGAATTTTATTTGACCAGTAGATCACACATGACTGCCATGTAGTCTAGCAGCTTTTCTGAGTAGACATGATTACGGAATATAATAAGAGCAGGCATCTCAATGGTTTTTACTAAGGGCTAGGTACTGCTTTAGTCATTGAATGTGTGTCATACCTAACTTTATCCTTTTGACAAAATCTTTATTCTTTCCATTTTAAAGATAAGAAAACTGAGGCACAGAGAATTTAAGTAACTTATCTGAGATGCCACCACAGTCCAAGGTAGAGTCCATGTCCTCAGCCACTAGGCCATGTTGCTAGATCATTTTTGTTTTTCCTTGACCTTTGATTAATTAATACACATTTGCTAGCGAAATTCTGACTTTCTAGACCTATCAGAGATATAAAAAATTACTATTATTTTATAAGTCCACAAAAGCAGAAGTAGTCCAATTAGGACAGCATTTATTCCAGGAGGCATTTTTGTATTTTGGCATGTTTTGAATCTCATGGTACCCCTATGGCAAGCTCTAATTTAGATCAATTTGTTCAGGAGAAATAAATGATAGCATATTTATAGAGACCAACATGCAATCTGACTTTAAAACATGTTTACCTAAAAATTAATGCAAGTAGAATGGCTGGTTGTTAACTTTAAATGATGAGTAACAGTAAGGATGCAAATCTAGCTAAGAAAATCTTGCTGTGGCATAGAGGGTCTCCCAAACTGATCTGTAAGCCTAGCACCTCCAAGTGAGTGGGGAAAGTAGCATGTTCTGTCTTTGGTTGACAACAGCAGGCCTGGTTTTATGGATGGAGTCTGTGTACTAGCAGAGCTTCTGGGAATGCTGGGGACTGAGCCCCAAGCAAAGGGTAGAAAGGTAGAACTGAGCTGGAAGTCAGACACTGTAGCTTGCCTGGTGGCCATCAATGCTTCTGTACACTTGGATGCTACACATCACGGCTGCCATCGGTGCTACCAGAGTTGGTTCTCCTGTGTCCTTGCTTTTTTGTGCTGCCAGCACACTCAAAGTCCTGCTTGGCTTTAGCTGTTTTCCCAGGGCTATGTCAGGTGCCCATGCTTCCAGTAGTAGAAATCCTGGGAAACCGAGTTTCCTCTTGAGGTTTATAGTGAGAGGCAGAGTCTTCTGTCTTCACATCTGAGGAATTGTCCATATATAGGAAGGGAGTTTAGATGATACACAGCCAATAAAAACATAAAAAAAACCCAGAAAGGTCCACTATAACTGCTCAGATATGACTTTCTGCCATATCATTTTGTAGGATTAATCAGGAAAATGTGTCCTTGTTCTGTGCCAATTTTATTATTTCCTTGCAGATAGATTTGCATCCAAATGACTTTTAACTAGCTCGTTCATATATTTAGTTAAAAATAACTGTTGGTTCCCTATAGCATGTAAAGTCTGTTCTAGATCCTTAGAGTTATAAAAATAAAAAGAAGATGTATTCCTGGCCTGTCCAGTTGCTCAGGTTGACTTGGGGGTGGTGAGGAAGTTGTTTGTAAACTCAGAGGTGAAAGACAGCTCATGGAAGCAGGCAAAGAAAGGCCTCAAGGGGGAAAAGGCATCTGAGAAAACACTGGACACATAGAGATGGAAGGAAAAACATTTCACATTTTGGAAAAGACAACAGAGGAGAAAGTGGGGTTTTATTATGGAGCAACAAGCTGTTTAACTGACAGCCACAGAGATAAGGCAGGAAATTTCAATTAGGCCCAGATCATGGATGGTTGTTCTGGAATTACTGGATTTCAGTTCAAAGATATTAAGGAAATATTGGAGTTTGCTTTGAATAGTTTTTTTTTTTTTTTTTTTTTTTTTTTTGCAGCACCAGGGATCAAACTCACAACCTCGTGCTTACCAGGCAGGTGCTTAGGCTGCTGAGCTAAATCCCCAGCCCCGAATAGTTTTAAGTGATAGAAATCTAACTGTGATTAGGGAAAATGAATCAGTAATAATATACAAAATTAATAGAAAGAAAAAGGAACAGAGACAGAGAAGTTAAGAGATCATATAATCCAAGACAGGAATATTATGACCCTAAAGTAAATTTTGAGCTAAAATAAGCATGAAGAATAAAGACAAGGAGATAGATTTGAGAATATATATTGTAGTTAATATCTATTGCAGAGACTATACATTGTATTTGGTCACCATGAGAAAGGGGTTTCTGATAAATTGCCCATCATTGCTATACCCCCACCCCCTTTTACCCATATTAGGGATTGGACTAAGAATCTTTTCACTGAGCCACATTTCCAGCAATACTTGGAGTGAGGCAGCGTCTCACTAAGTTGTTAAATTGCCAGGCTGGGCTTGAACTTGGGCTCCTCCTGTCTCAGCTTTCTAGAGTGCTGACTTATTTATAGCTAGCACCTGAAAGAGGGGCTACTAGAACCGATCGGTCCTTTTCCGAACATCGCATTAAGATGCTATCATCAATTTTTGGACAGTCAGGATGTCTTGCTCTATCCTGGAATGGCTATCAAAAAATGGCCATATTAGTTTTTCAGAGGTAAGAGTGGGATCTCCCCTCAAAATAGTAAGAATTACTACCACTCATGGACTGCTCGTATCATATACCAAGCACCCTGCATGCCTCTTTTCCAGTCTTCACCGCATCTGGAGAGGAAAAGCACTGGGATCCGCATATGCATGAGGATATTAGGGATTGGAGAAGGAACAGAAAGAGCTGCTATTCAATTTTTTTCCTACTGTTTGTGCTGCCATTCAGTGAACTTTAATAAGAAGGTAAAATTAAAAAGTTGACTATCATAAAAGGAAAACGACAAAATTCACATATGCACATCTTTCAGAATCAAATTTTTTTTCCTCTAGAAAATTCACTAAACCCTGTTACAACTTGCTTGGTTGCTAAAGCTGGTCAGGACCCACGTTGGCCCTGTGGTCCTCAGTGTAAACCTGTCTACGCCAATAGACTCTCGCAGTCCTTTAGGGTTCATCTCTGAGCAGCTCCCTCTCCTGCGGAGGTGTGGGTAGGAGGACCGGAAGTGGCTCCCGGAGTGCACTATGCTTTGGAGTTGGACTGGATGGGGTTCGATATATTATTTTTCTGAGAGCAGCAAAACCTCTCGGGTACCTTCCTCTCTCCTAAGCAGGCAAGGGTCATTTCCCTAGAGACAAATATAACCAAACGGAGGTAAAAAACCTGACAAAGTCAGCAGAAGGAAACATAAGGGACACTGCAAGGAATGAAGGCAGCGCTAGATTGTTGGAGGCAGCAAGACCTCTTTCTGGTGGTTTCTATCCAAAGTGCTGCTGCTCTTGCGCTAGGGCAGGGGCAGAATCTGGACGTCCTGTAGTTCCGAGGCTGAGAAGAGCCCGGAGCACGGCACGGTTGACAGCAGACTAACTTGTCCTCCGTAGCCCTCAGCACGCTGCCCTGGAGTTGCTGGAGAAATCTGTGCGAGGGCTGCTGCTACCCATCGTCTTCACTCTGATAGAATGGCCAGGACAAACCTTGCAGATCTGAAACAAGTTTCTTAATTAAGTTGGCCTGTCTGACAGCTCCTGGGTTCCCGGGAAGGTAATTGTCTGCATAGACTCTGTCTCTTCCCCGAGCCCCGGTCCCTTGGCTGCTGACAGCGTTCCTTTGAAATGCGATGTTTCTGCAAGTTCACACTCATTGGGGCTCCACAGCTTTATCGAACATCTGCCATTTCCACACAGTGAGTTTCCCCCACGTCTCTCTGATTTTAATGATTCCAGATTACCAAGTTCTTTACTGTTTATGTCTTTTATTAGTCAACCAATCAACCAACCGTCAAGGGCTTAACGAAGCTCCTAATGCGTACCGAAAATGTGCGGTATCGTAGCTGTGCTCCCCCACGTCGGGCTGCCCTTGTGCAGTGCTTCGTTGTCTTTCTCCTGTGCCTTTCGTGTCCTCTTCTATCTGGTTAATACCTTAATTTACCATCCACTCTCAGGTCGTGCTTAAAGAGCTATAAGAGATAAAGATAAATTTTTAATAACGTGGAAAGGAAGATGAAATAGGATTTTAAAAAGCCATCCCAGCTGGGCAAGGTGCACAGTACTCTGGAAGGCTGAGGTAGGAGGACTGCAAGTTTGAGCCCTGCCTGGGAAACAGCAACTTTAGTGAGACTTTGTCTCAAAATGAAAAATAAAAATGGGACTGGGGATATAGTTCAGTGCAAAGGCTCTGGGTTCAAGCCCGAGTATGGAGGGGAGTTGAATTTAACAGAACAGTGTTATTATTTTAAACATTTCCTATTACCAAATGGTTTCTGTTGTTGGCAAAATGTATTTAGTATTTTTCAATCACCTGTAATTTTCAAATGGATTCTGTGTGTCTTTGTTGGCTCACTAAATTCTTCACTGTGTGTGTTCTTTACGAGAAAAAAATAACTGCAATGGGACACTGTAACTTAAAATCATACTCCCTACAGTTTGATTTAGAGAATGCATTATTTGAAACAAAAATTTTTCTTGACATTTTAACATTTCATCTTTTATCTTCTGAGATGTTCAAACCTAAGGCAAATCTCACAAAACTAGATACATTTTCTCTATTAACTTGTCATTTCACTGCCAATAGACTTGAATTCTTGTTATTGTAAGGAATTTACTGGGGGAAAGCAGGCAATCCATCAAATATTTAAAACTCTCTTAGGGAAAAACTTTAAAAATATAGTGGGGAGTCGGGGGGAGCTCTTTCTGAATCTATTAATGTATAACTGTGGAGTAGAGGTTGTCAGTTCTGTATGTTCAGGATTCTATAACAGCTTTAGAAACAAAATGAAACCTCTATCAGCAGAGCAAAAACAAACAAAATGCACCCAGAATCTTTAAGAAAATAGATATAGTAATATTCTGCAGTATTCTGGGAGGTGACCCCTAAGTATTTGAAATATGTGACTGCTTTTTGGAAAGATGGGGAACCAAAGTGACATATACCACTGCCAAGTTCAAATTCTCTGAAGACTTCACCAGCTTCCAGCAAAGCAACACCTTTCCTGACCACTTGATAATATCTTGGCTGTGTATATACCCTGACCCACAAACCATAGGAAACTAATGGTGTTTTAAACAGAAAACAGCAGTTCATTATGATTGGTTAATAGGTTGTTGGCAAAATTTCAACTTAATGGGTACGCGAGTGTATCTGTGTGTGCTCAGCAAGGCCGACCCCAAGCCTCCTAATGCTGTCACTCAGCGCTATAAATTTACTTTGACAGCTAGTAAACAGATAAATGTGTCCTGGGAACAGGGAGTGTGGAACCAGTAGCCATTTCCAAAAGAGGCAAAGCAAATAGAGCCTAGCACATATTTATACAGCAAACATTTAACTTTCTGGCTTCTTCGGTCTTTAATAGGATGGTAATAAACTAAAACGGGTTGGAAAAATTCCATTTCTTAAAATCCTTGACTCATAGACCTTTGTCAGGGTTATAGGATTAGAAATATTTGAATAAAAAATACCTTTTTAGGGAAATAACCAAAGGCTAAATAGGAGTTGAAAAATATTAGCTTTCTTGTTGTGTATGAGATCAATATTTCTGTTGGCCACAGTTGAGTTGGTAGAAGATTCATATCGCAAGCAGACAACCATCTAATTTAATTTCAGCACCCATAGGAAACTGCAGTAGGAGATGTTTGTATTTCATTGTTTGCCAAGGAAGCTTGACCTTACTAAGCAGATTGGTTTGCGGTGTGTACATGAGCTTGCTGTGTGAGAGAAATTGCTACAGGTGCTCATTCCATAGAGTACTGACAGAGCACTGTAGCTTTCTGTTCTCTTCCAGGCAGCTACCATAATACTGCCCACCCCAGAGAATGCTTTCTTCCAACCTATGCAGAAAAAAGCGTTTGAGGGAAGAATCGGGATTTGATGCCAATGAATGGAACTAACTTAAACCTTGAGAATTTAACAGCAGGGAAAACAGAAGGAAGGCTTTACTATTTTGTTTTTTGTTGGTTTTTAATTAGCCTATAAAGGAAGCAGAAATGCAGGAGGGCTGGTTTCCAGTAACTCAGTCTGTAGTAGAACACGGCTGTGAGTAGTGGTGAGCGCAACAGACGCAAAGTCAGAATCTAAGCACATGTTCCAGTTCGGCATTAATCACTGTGCTTCCTGGAAAGACTCACGTAGCTTTCTGAGTCAACTTCCTTACTTGTCCATGGAACAAATATGCCTTCATTCATGCACTCAAGGTGTCACGAAACTGCCAAATATTCTAATAGCTTCTTACCTTGTAACACTGGCTCTGCACTCCCAAGCCCTATTCTGACTTCCAGTCCTGTTGGTGACAAACATTTCCCCTAATCAGAGCATATCTACTCACAACAGTTGTGTGTGATAGCAGTTGGTTTGAGATACTGATCATTTGCCTAAATGAAATACATTCTATTTTACTTTCTAAGTTTTGATCAGCACAAGTATTTTCTGGTGAAATGAAGATAACTTATCCAAAGACTATAGTGTTTTTATTCGTTGGTGCACAACAGCTCACTAAAGGCAGTCCTAGTGGAAGACACTATCTTAGTGGCTAGATGAGGATATAGTGAAGCCTCTCTCCTGACCCGTGATCAGTTCAGTCTTGGGAATGATTCAGAGGTGTACATAACTAACTGATGCAAAGCCTATCTCTTAGAAGAGTTGTAGCTGAGTCTAACCTGGAAGCAGCAACTTGCATCAGTTTTTACTCCAGAGAGGACATTTGCTTTTCCACAATGCTGTCCAAATTTTCCATCAGACTTTGGATAAAAAACTCATCCCATTATTAAGAGCATGTCTGCAAGCCCGGATGCACACACACACACACACACACACACACACACACATACACAAACACACATCCCAAGTTGTCTGTCTTCAAATGTTTCTTGAGTGTAGTAATTTCATTGAGTGTGTGAGGGAGCTCATAGTATGACCACATTATTCAGTCATCGTTTTCTTTTCCTTACTTCTTCTGGTCACATGAATAGAAGTTTTGCGATGGTCCGTGATACATGCTGCACATGCAAGTTGTTCAGCAAGGTACTTTTATTTTTCCCTCCAAGCAAATAGAAGTATTTATCTAAGGTAGATTTCTGATAAATGAAAATTTCTACCTTTATATCCCACAAGCTTTTAGGAATTTTAGACGAAGTTCGTATGCAAAGACTTTATTCTACCTGGAGGCTTTCATTTTCCCTCTAGTATTGTGAGCCTGGCTCAGCAGTGCAGCAACGAGCTAATGACATGTGCTAAGTGAGGAGTCAGAAAGTGCCCCCTTCAGAAGCCATATGAAAGGTGGCGATCTTAGAGAAAGAAGAGGAATGCCCCAGTAAATTTCCAGACCGCTATGGCTCTACTGAGTACAGTTGTGAAGCCACAGCGCCCCACAGTGCAGGGGCTCACTGGAGAGCTCCTTTGTTGGGAGAAAAGTTAAACGAAGAATAATGTGGCTGTCACTCAGTCATGCTTTTGCACATATGGCTTATGGCCTACAGTACACTGTCTACCCATTCAGTACCCTTGTATATGTAGAAAAAAGAGACCCAGTCCTTTTCTTCCTTTTCAGGCTTGCTGTCTTCAGGCCGAAAGTGTATCTTAAAGACCTCAGTGGTTTCATTTAGCACCGTAGGGTCATGAGTTTTACATTGGAAATACCTGTCACAGTCTATGTATGTTAATTAAAATAGTACAAAATGATTTTGTAACATATAATTAAATTTGTATACAAACATTATGGCTCCCATTTTTAAGCTGTTTCATGATAAACACTTGTGTTGTGAAAGGGAAATATTTGAAGTGAACCGTGTTATATTTGAAAGTAGTCTTGTGAAAAACATAAAAACAATTTCCCCCTCTGAAACAATAGTTATATTAAATTTCAAAGAGTTTATTTCTTATGCCTACTATTTTCATTTCTGTAAAATCTGTGAATTTATTCAGTATTGATTATTGAATATGGCTTGTAATATGAAAGTAAAAGGAATGAAGCTTTTCAAGTCTTGATATTTTGACAGAGTATTCCAACTATGGGTCATACACTGTTTCCCTTGATTGATAGTGAGAGATGAAAACGAAGCACAAGAAAAGTAATGTTTGCCTTTTGGTATGCAAAGTTCCTTTATACACCAGTCCATGCAATTATTGAGAAAAATTTACTAGAAAAAACTGTGTTAAATGTAGCTACAAAAAGGTATTTCCTGGTATTGAATGAAGAAAACTACCTGCCACAGTAATCCCAAAGCCTACCGGCTCTCTTCAAAACACTGCAACCCTAAAAATTGAGAAATTTATACAGAAAAATTAATTATTAGAGAAGAGGAAGACCATAAGGGTGGGGGAAGGGATATATAGAAGGGTAATGGAGGGACGGCTATGATCAAAATATGTTACATGGATATATGAAATTACCACATTGAAACTCAGTATTTTGTAAACTATTAGGCACTAACAACACTATACTTAAATAAATAAATGTCTTCAATTTTAGTGTGTGACCAGAGTCTGGGATCATTAATCTAGAGGAGCAGCAGTTAGTCCCCCATCTGGATTTAAAAAAAAATAAATAAAAGAGAAAGACAAACACAGATTTATATTTTAAGAAGAGCAAGTAGTCATGCCTAACTTTTTAAAAAATTTATTTAAACTGACAAACTCTACTTCGTAGTTGAAATGTTTGGATAGTTTGCTTTTGTTCTAATCGTCCATGAAGTTGAATTTATTAAATAGCATCTTTGCTCTTCATGTTTTATTGTCCCATCTCTTCTGTGTCCCTCTTTCCTTCTTTTGTTAATTATCAATTTTTATTACTCCCCTTTATCTCCACCGATGATTTCATAGCTGTGCTTTCCTTGGCTGTTCTAGCAGTTTTGGCTACAGTGAACGAACTCTTAAAAACTGGATGGTTTCTAAATCACAGAGATTATCTCTCAGCCCCAGAGGCTGGGAATTCCAAGATGAAGGCTTTGGCAGATTTCGTGTCTAGTCCGCATCCTGCTTCATACATGACACCTTTCTTACTATGTCCTCACATGGCAGAAAGGTTGAGGAATCTCACTGGGGTGCTTTGTTTTGTTTTGTTTT
>RJWT010013625.1:0-21644 GCA_004365215.1 Cuniculus paca | reverse complement strand
TTTAGGGGGGCAAAACTTCTCGATGTATAGCCTAAGTTTGTTTCTCCTTTCCTTCTCGGCCAAATAATTCTTTGAAATCGTAACAAATGTAATCTCTGCAGCTTGAAGCAACGGAGTATGAGTTGTGTGTGTGTGTGTGTGTGTGTGTGTGTGTTAAAGGCATGAGAAAGGATCTCTTGCAATGAATGCCACACCTGGCTTTGGAGGAAGACTGCAAAAGTGTAGTCTGACTAATGTGATTTTTCTCTCTCTCTCCCTCCCTCCCTTTCTCTTTTCTTCCTTTGTGTGTGGTACTCCTCCCTGCAGCTAGCAGTTCGTGGCAGGGTCGCTGATGCCTCTTCAAGTACTAATGTGATGCACAGGTAACCTAGAGCAACTGGGAGAGCACAGGAACATGGAAGTCATTTGAAAGAGCTGTGGGTTTTGGGCCAAGAGGGCCCTTTAGCCCAATAAGCCATCCAAGGAGGTCACCAAAAGCCACATTTGTAACACAGTCAAGGCCCTTCAAAAGCACTCAGCAAAGGAGCAAAACCTCACTCCCCACTGAGTGGGATTCCACAAGGGTGAAACAATCAGTAGCTGTGAAACCTTGAGGATTTTGTGTGTATTTAATTTCTCCAACTCAGTGACATCCAGACATGTGGAAAGGTATCTAGTACATTCTTTTTAGAAGAAAAGTGCAAAAGCAAATGGAAACATGGCCCAACTCCCAGTCTTGATTGTTGGTGCTGTTTGCTAAGTCAAAAATTGCAGTCAGACATGGCTGGGCCCTCGAAGGAGCTGGTGCAGAAGATGAGACACTTTGCAACTGTGGGGGAGACAGGCACCTCTGCTGTGGGTCAGAACTCAAGAGAGAAGATAAATCAAAGGCACCCTCATATTTCCTAAGGATAAACATCAGGGACTGATATTCTAAATAGGTATCAATCAGCTTGAGGAAGCCAGGAGGAGCCACTAACCCAACTGCTCTTTAAGTATGCTGGCTGGCTACGTGACTCGCTTCCCCATTTGCCCCCGATTTAATCAATTTTACCTGTGCATTTAATCTTATTGGTCGACCATAGCTCTGTCCTATCTTATGCCCGCCTGCCTTGCGAGTTCCTAATTTTCGCCATTTTAGACCTGTCTTTCCTCATGGTTTTATTCTATAAAAGTCCCTAGAAAAGCCAGAGTCTTTGGCAACCCACTTGGGACCCGTTCTGTCTCTCTCTCTCTCTCTCAGACAGAAACTTTCTTTCTCTCAATAAATATATTCTGCTTTTAAGGAAAAAAATGATTTAAACACAAGAAACCTGAGTGCTTCAAGAGGAGGCATTTTCAAACCTAATTTCACTCTGCAGAATCCAATTTAGCAAAGAAAATACATGTGGTGTTTGCATCGTCAGGGAGCAGATGACCAGAATGACGCTTGAGCACTGTTTCTGAAATCCTGTTTGCATGTCTGAGATGCCACAAGCAGCGGAGGAAAGGTGTGAAACAGGCTGTGTGACACCTGTCCCACGCTCGCCCTGCACCTGCAGAAGCAGGACCATTCAGAGCCCAACGGGTCACAAAATGGGAAATGGAACAATTTGCCTGCTACTCCAGTGTTAGTTTTTATGAGATGAGAGCCCAGAGCCCGCTTTAAAGTGTAATCTATAATTCATTGCAGACGAACCATAAAATGCAAAAACATTAATTTTTACAATAGTTTTCATTATTTATGACATTTCCCCATCCTCTATTAAAATATTTCTTCGTTAGAGGTATAGAATATTCACAGCTGCTAGACTATTTACAAAGGGAGTTGATAAAGAGTTGTAACAATTTAACCATTAGAAAATTAAAGCAGCTTTTTGTTTTTTTAAACTTGTTTTTGAGATATTTTTGCATGAAATTAAAGAATAGGACAAGAGACAAGAGAATACAATTTATTTACCAGGAAAAGAGAATACAATTTATTTACCAAAACTTAATCGCCAAGTGAAATTGTCCTAAAAATAAGACTTGGAAATTTTACTTTAGTCAGGGCACATGACAAAATATCCCAGATGGTATTTTTAATGATGAGGAATATGTATGAGAAAAATTTCTTTGGGTTGAGGAACATTTGCAGAAATAGGACTAAGTGAGGACCAAGTCTAAGCTAGCCATTGAATTTACTCTGCTCATTCATTTGCAGAAGCATAGGAGGTAGAGATGCAAACACAGGGGTAAAGATGAAAAGGCAGGGTCTTTGGTCTCATGTGGTCTCCAGGGCCCAGATGAGACTGCATGAAAGGGGGCTGTCACTTGGCCATTGCTTCAAAGAGCTGTGTCTGTGCAGCATGGTCCTTCGCTGCTGATAGAGTCTGGTGCACTTGCTAGAGCTGAGTATTGCAGCTAAGCGGAGATTGCAAAGTGACAGATGGCAATCTGGCTTGACTTACACAATGTGCATATGTGAAAAAAATGAAGGTCAAACTTGTCTAGGTGATGAAGTGAACTGGTGTTTTGGGATGTCCCAAACCTATAGCAATGACAGGTAAAATACATAAAAAAAGAAAGCGACACAGACAAAGATAGGTTTGGAACAAGGTAAATATCTTTGAGAACTAGAAACGGAACAGAATTGCAAGCAGGTGGTAATGATACAGGGGGACGAAACTCCCAACTCCTAAATGTCCGGTATGAGCTCGTGTTCTCTAAATTCAAAGAATGAATTTTAGGAACACCAGAGGTGAAGCGCAGAGTATATTTATTGAGAGAAAAAAGCTGTCTGACAGAAGGGTCCTGAGTGGGTTGCCAAAGTCCTGGTCTTTTTTAGGGATTTTATAGAGCAAAACAACGAGGTGAAGCAGGTCCAAAACGGAAACTTGCAAGGTGGGCATAAGGTGGGACAGAACTATGGTCAACCAGTAAGATTAATTCCTCACGTTAAATTGATTAAATTGGGGACAAATGGGGAAACGAGTCACGTAGCAAGCGGACATGCTTACAGAGTAGTGACTTTCTGTAGGGAGCTGGGATGGCGACTCCTGGCTTCCTCAGGGTGATAGAGACCTATTTAGAATATCAATTCCTGATGCTTATTCTTAGGAAGTATGTGGGTGCGTTTGATTTATCTTTTGCCTTGAGGTCTGCCCCACAGCAGAGATGTCTGTCTCCCCCACAGTTGCAAGGTATCTGGCCTTCTGCACCGGCTCCTTCGAGGTCTTAGCCCTGTCTGACTGCCCGTATTTCTATCTAACTCAGTTGTCTGTAACAGGAAGTCAAGGGTGGGGATGTGCTGTGCTCTCAGCTGGCAGTGGTGTTTGGGAACTGGGCTTGTCTAAGAGACCGAGGTCCTCTGTGCAGTGCGGAACACAATTTCCTCCCCCACCATAGAAGGAAAGGCTGGAAGAAGTGCTGTCACTCCTGGATGGTTCAGGGCACCCGGGAATAGTCCAATCGCTAGGGCTGAATGAGACCATCCTACCGGCTTGACAACTGCCCAGTCTCGTTTTGGGGCTGATGTCTTGGAGGAGGTGAAATAGTGTCCTTTCAGGATTCGGCCTACCCAGAACCTCAGAATGTGCACTTGGGAAATAAGTTTTTTTGCAGACGTGATTTGTTAAAGACCTCAGGATGACATTATTCTGGATTTAGGATGAACCTAAGGCCAGTAATCGAGACGTCCTCATTGAAAGAGGAGAACATATGGAGACACCCAAGGAAGCAGGGCCTGTGAAGACAGAGGTGGGTTTTTCAGCGATGGAGCTGTGAGCCAAGAACACTGAAGCCACCAGAGACCAGGAAAAGAGAAGGAAGGAAGCGTGGTCCTGCTTGATTTTGGACTTCCGGCCTCCAAACTGTAAGAGAAAAAGTTTCTGATGCTGTAAGCGCTAGGAAATTAACATAGCTTCACGTGTCCTTGAACACACCTGATTCTGGACTCGGGGTTGGTGTGGTGACAGAGAAGGGCATGCAGAGTGACAGAAAGACAGTGCGAGACAAGGAAAGTGAGAAAGTGAACGAGAGTATGTGGATGTGGGAGAAATAGAGCCCAAACTGAAAGAGAAATAAAGCTCATACCCAAACTGATGCCCTGAGGCCTCCATTCAACCTTGAACAGGGATTCACAGACATGGCTAGCTTTAGGACGAGCGGCCAACGAAAGCAACTCTTCAGAGATAAATTTATGCCAGGTGTAATACACTTGATAGCAGAGCTTGATGTAGACTCTACTTAGTCCATTCTTAAATGAGGTTTCCTATTTATTATACCATAAGTACCCCACTTTATACCATAGATTCTCTGATTTTTTGTATTGATATAAACCTTAAAATACTTATATTTATAAGACTCAAAGAAATAAAAGAAGTTCCATGTCCATTAAAAAGAAAAAAAATTGGAAACAAAAACAATTAGTACCAAAAAAAATGGATGTTAAGCAATTCATTATAGACAAAAACTTCATTTCATTAGCTGCCAGAACAATAGAAATATTTTCCTAAAAGTGAGAAAGTAGGTCCCGGTAGATTTTGCCCTACGAGACAAGATGGCCTTGGGCATTTTGATCTTTGGCAAATGCCAGATGGAAGCACTGTCCTTTGAGGAGCATGCTTCTACTTCTTGAGGACACAGCAGGGCAGGGCTAAATAATTCCTCTTCCATTTCAACCTGCCAGAATGGGTTGGCTTCTTTTTCAGTTAGGATTTTTTTTTTGGTACCCGAAATTGAACTGAGGACCTTGTGCTTGCCAGGCAGGCGCTGTGCCACTGAGCTGTATCCCTGGCCTTGGATTCTTTCAAATGCGATGACTCAGACCCACACAGTGTCTTGTGTCATGCACAGCAGTTGTAATGTCATGAAGTGGGCACAGAACTTAGAGTAGGAAATGGAGGGGTCCACGAGGTAGGCGGGCAGCAGTGGGGAAAGCAGGTGGAAATGATCCTGATCGGTGGTCTTGACCTGGGCTAAGTACAGTCAGATCTTACCTAAAGACCTTTAGCAATCCTCCCTTACTTTCCCTCTGTAGCTCAAGGCAGGCTTATAGAAATTCTGACTAGGTTTATTTTAAGGATCCAGTGAGCTATCACAGTCACTACTTGGTAAACTCTGAAGAGCTGTGGAAACAAATACATTGTAAATAAAATGATGAACAAGAATTTTATCTCATCTAATGGGCTTAGCTTCCTTCCTGGATTCTAGACATTTGTTGACTTGAAAAATGAAAACAATTGGCCCATGAAAGTAATTTGAACCATAAATTTAGAGGAGATGTTTGCTGGGAGCTTGTTATAAAGGGGCTCTCTCTCTGCTCCATGGGTGAGTGAGGCGGCGTATAGCATTATAGCGTTCCTGTAACCGTATTTATTTATTTGTTTGTTTGTTTTTTTGCAGCTCCAGGGATTGAACTCTCAACCTCACGCTTGCTAGGCAGGCACTTAAGGCCACTGAGCTAAATCCCCAGCCCTTGTCTTTTTGAGACAGGCTCTCACTATGCCATTCAGGCTGGCCTTGAGCTCACTTTGTAGCCTAGGCTGGTCTCAAACTCTCAATAATCCTCCTGCCTCAGCTTCCCGAGTGCTGGGATTACAGGCAAGCACCACCAGGCCCGGCTTCTGTAACCGTATTTAGATTATAATGATATCTCTCCTGATGTTGACATTGAGTGAGACAGAGTGTGGAGATGCAAAGAAACAACGGTATTGGTGAAATTATCAAGCAGCTGGATCAAGTAGCAGCTGAAACCTATCTCTCTGCTTCTCAGTTTGATGAGCCAGTGCATTTATTTTCTGTGCAGTTTAGGAGGGGATTTCGTCTTGACTGCAACAGAAAGCACTTGACACAAGTATAACTACTGTAAAGCTCTAAATTGCTGGTTCATTCTAACAATGGTAATTACTGGCATTCTGGAAGATATTCAGGTGACTAAATCGATTTTTGCCTTTTCACATGAGCATGTAAGTGTTGAAACTGGTCTTGGGTAATAATTCTTCAATATTAAAACTCTGCTTTAGTCATATTGCTTAGAAGGTAAAGAAGAAATAATATCAAGCTGTAGAGGTCACGTTCCTTCAGTCTTCATTGCCATAGAAACAAAAGTATCATATTGGCTACTATCTGTTAGTCATCTTCTACATTCCAGACATTTGGCTAGAAGCTTCAATACATTTTCTTAGTTCTTTCTTGGAATTCTTCAACATAAAGAAAAAGAAGCAGTAGTTTTAAGGACTGGTACTTAAAGGAATGCTAAGCATAAACTGAAGATTCAATGTATCTTTGTCGCATATTAATTTACTGTTTGATGCCAAGAATGTAGCTCAGTGGCATAGTGCCTGCCTGGCAAGCACAAGGTGCTGAGTTCGATTCCTGGTACCAAAAGCAAAACAAAACAAATTACTGGGCAAGTGCATACAGTACTATTTTCTTCCAAGGACTTTGATCATGTCACCATACCACGTTGCTTGTATGCACCAAATGCCCCATCTTATGGCAACAAGTTTGCCACTGGTCTAAGGTACAAGATTGGGATCCAGGACAAGCAGCTGCTATTTGGAGAAGCTGGTATCATTGCAGTTCATGTTTAATTGGATCACATTTACAATGTTTTCATAAACTAGAGCTCTTAGAACATTGCCAAGAGAAAGACAGATAAGAGATATAACTGCTACTTTGCTAAGCCCAAGTAGGCTAGCCCTCCATGGAATTTGTTCTGCTACAAATTTCAGGCTTTAAGTTGACTTCCACACCTTACCCCAAGGACTTTCAAAAGAGCTAAAAAATTTTTACAAATGTTTTGGAATTCTTGCCTAGCCTGGAACCCTATAAAAACATAATTCTTCTTTTCATTTGTCCTAAAGTTAAATAAACCCAAAATAAAAATATGTAATTTGTAATGAGATTTAAGTAAGTGTTGCTACCAAAAGATGCTGTTTTCCTTAGCAAGTGCTAATCGTGAATAGCAGTACTTTGAAACATTTTTATTATGCTCAGATTAGCCAATGTACTGTGCTTTAAATGAATAGATTCATTTTTTTCTTCAAGGAAAAAACAAGAGAAATGGTGGTATCTAATGTTGAATTTTGAAGTCATTGATACTTTCTGCTACAACTTTCTTGCTAATCCCAGCATTCAAGGTCCAGATTGTCTACAGTAAATGTGAAACTCAGGACTCCTGAGAGACACAGTGGTTATTCTGGTCTTTAAAATTTCCATTAGTGTCCCATTGTTATTTAATAAAACAGTGGTATCATTAATGCGCATGTCACAGAGCCGTTATTTATCGAGTACCTACTGCATGGTAGGTGGAGTGAGGAAGGTGGATAATGAATGGGAAAGTACACATTGGCTTAAGTTTGGATCAGCTTATTTTACACGCTGCCCTAGCCAGGTTATTTAACTGCTCCACATCCTCAGCATTACAGCGGAGAAGAGTAATAATAGTCAGCTTGGAGGTGATCGTAAGGATTAGAAATACTGTACTGCAATAAGACCTAGAGTAGAAGACCTAGACCTAGAAGTTGAAATAGCATATTGCTGCTACTAAAATCTCCAGGCAAATTTCTTGCCCACGGAACTAGAGTTGCCAGAGCTGGCTCATGCTCTGATGTGACGTTTAGAGCTGTCCCTGGTATTTCGGTACTGGAAATTGGGCACAGGCATCCAGGGCTTTGTGGCAAGGGTGATATTTGATCTGTGTCTTACAGGATGAACAGGATTTTAATAAGTGAAAATAGACACCATTTTGCCTTCCAGACTCTTAAGAATCTTAGCAGCATAAGCAGTAATGGCAAATAGAGTCCCTTATTAATTTGTTTACCATAACTCATTGGCAGAGTGAAGCCATCAATTAATGTTGTCTATCATGTGGGCCGAGGGAAGCATCTGGGATTTCTTCTTTTGCCTGTCATCCTCTACAACTCTCCCTATCCCCCTTTAATTATTGATCCTTATAAGAATGCTCCCATGAGAGCCAGAATTGTAAATGTTCCAAGCAAAAAATTCACTTTAAATGATATGGCTTTTGCAAATGTGTTTAAAGAAACAATAATACATCTTGTTTCAGACAATGACATGGTGGGCAGTACTGAAAATTAAAGGCAACTTTCAGATCTGAGATTGAGCAAAAGTCAGTGGCATCTCATTGTCAAATCCCTGTTTAGGTGAATCTATGCATAGCTGAACCAAGGTCGAAGAGATATTGATGGTCACAGCCACCCTTTAAATTACCTCTTCAATCTGTGTATGTTCTTATTCTCATTCTTCAAGAGATTTCATCTTGAAATTCCTGTCGTGTTATTTAAAATACCACAAAGATATTGTAGAATAAACCTAGCCAGACAAGGGACTTGGAGATATATTTTGGCTGGATCATTTTCTGTTCTTTTCAAAACAGTTATGTTATAATGTCCAGACTTTGAAGATAGCCCCAGGGAATGTATGCTAAACTGGACATATATACTGGTTGTTAGAAAGGGATTCCTCTAGGATCCTTGAGTTCTTTGAATTATCAAATATAAAAGATCTTTTCACAGCGCTCACGAGCTTGTCCCAATCTATGTGGACAGAATGTGGCTTTTTCTCTAAGATAATTGGTACCAGCAAAGGAGTTCTGAAATCAAAGCCGTTTCAAAAGGTTCCAGCACTTCTCAGTGAATAGTTAATCATTTGATCGACAAAAAGCTTGATTGGAATGTCATCTTTAAACAGAAGTCAAATACTGTGCACATAAAGATTTCTCTTACATTTCATCCAGTAAAGTTCATGAATCTCTACATCAATTAGAACAAAGAATACACCAAGTATTGACTGTTATTAGATTCTTTTGCTATAATTTTTCTGGGTAAATTGAATAATAGTACCAAATACCATGTTCCACTGCACATTTAACTTAAATGATTTGGTTATATGTGGCTAATTTGCACAAATATTCAAAGGTTGAGCTCTTATTCTGAGGCTTTCTCCCAATCCTCAGACGTTGATATCATCTTTTCCTCCACGCCCACTCTAATGGTTTCCATCTAGATGTCTCCTCCAAAGACTCATGCGCTCACAGGTGATGCCCTTGGGAGGTGATTCGAGCATGCGTGCAGGATCCTTATCGGTGGGTTGGACCACTGATGAATTTATAGCTGACTGTGATGTTGGGAGGTGAAGCCTGGTAGAGGAGGTGGGTCCCTGGGGGTGTGGCCCGAAGGGTCTATGTCTTTTCCCCCCTGATCCCTCTCTGCTTCCTGCTGCCCGGCCATGAGCTTTCTCTTCTGCAATGCCACCTTGCCTTGGAACCAGACGACCGTGGACTGAAAGCTACAAACTGTGAGCCAAAATAAAACTTTCCTCCTTGAAGTTGGGGGGGGGGTCATGAATTGTGTCTCAGTGATGAGAAAGTAACTCAGACACCCACCTTTTAAAAAATAACAGCTTTTTGAGGTTTAACTTTCAAAACATACACTTTACCCACTTAGACTGTACAATTCAATGGCTTTTACTGTATTCACAGAATTTTGTAGCTGTTTCTATGGCCAATTTCAGAACATACTTCTCAGCTCCAAAATAAATCCTGTGCCCATGAGCTGTCACTCCAAAACTCACCCACAGCCTCTCCTTCGCCCCTCCCCAAATCCTGGGCAACACTAACTTGTATTTTCTTTTTATAGTTTTGCTTACTCTGGAGTTTTTTTTTTATGACTGCAAACATGTGATATGTTCTTTCCTGCTTGTCTTCTTTCACTTAGCCCAGTGTTTTCGAGGTTTATTCATGTTGTAGCATTTCTCAGTGCTTCGCTCACTTGTATTGCCAAGTAATAAATACTCCATTCTGTGTGTGTTGGTTATGTAGTCATCAACTGATGGCTATTAGGTTATTTCTTCCTCTTAACCATTGTGAACTGTGCTGCTATCAATGTGCATAAGCACAGCATTTGTTTCAATGTCTATTTTCAGTTCTATTAGGTTTACACCTATGTGGAATTGTTAGGTCGTATAATGAGTCTATGATTAAATTTTTTTAGGAACTGCCAACGTGTTTTACAAAGCAACTGTGCCATGTTGACTTTCCTAGCTAGAGTCCTTCTCCTTTGAAATAGTGATTCATCGTCATCATTTTCCTGCTTCTCTTGCTAACTTGTCCAGCGCTGCCAGATTCTCATTTATGCATAATTCTGCAAAGAACCTAAGATGACTTCCAATCTAATTTCATCTACCTCATGAATTTCTGGAACTTTACTGGGGTTTGCTACTTCTGTGGCAATAGATTTACCTTGTAGTTATAGATGCTGCATTATTTTGCATATTTCTTGAAACAACCCCACAAAATGTGCATTCCCAAATGTAATGAAGGTGAGCAAACAGGCTGCAGCTAATGACATAATCAGCTAGTAGGTCGATGAATCAGTAACTGCTGTGAAGAATGGAATGAGCTTTACAGGAAAGGAAATAGGTTTAAAGATAGCATTATCCATAGGCAGAATTAACCTCTGAGACTCAGCATTCATCCCTCCCAGGAACTCTAAAGCAATAATATAAAAGTTAGAAAACTTGTGCTACAAATAACCAAACACTTGACCCAATGTATCTAGACCATAGCGCAAAGCCTTTAGGGAGGCAGTTACAGTGTTGGCTAAACAGCTCAGCATTGGCAAGTCTTCTGAGTATTTTACTAGTATTTTATTGCCTTTTCCCTCATGGCCTCAAGATGACTGCAGCAATTCCAAGCAGCATGCCATTAAATTTTTTTTCTCATATTTCTTTTACTAAGGATGAAAACTGTTTTCTCAGAATACCTTTGCAGACTTCCTCTTATACTTTTGGTGGCCATGGAAGAGTTATAATCCTATTCCTTCTCCGACTGAGAGGTGATGGGAAAACAATCATAGCGATTCAGCATCTCTATTGTGTGGAGGTTTCTACTGGCTTGGGAGTAAAATTGCTGAGTCTTCCATGTCCACGGGTGTTAGGAATTAATGTCTCTGGTTTGAGTTGAGAACCATGATGCCTAGAGATGGTGAGTCATGTCATGCAGTGAGTTAAGATAAAGTTCTGATTGCAGCCCCGACGTCTGAAATCTAAATTTCGTGCTGGGGCACACAGTGTCACAGGTTGACATGTCTATTTGAAAGTATACTTGCATATAGGCACCTACCCTTCTTGTCATACTGCTGCAAGAAAGAGAAAGAAAGGTAGTTCCAAACCCATTTTTTTCTATAATAGAAAGTAAGATGATTTTTGTTCATTGTCATTGTCATGAAACATTTTGAGGCATTTGTTTTTGGATGAATTACATACTTTTGGGGCATGATAAAAGTTAAGATCTCTCTCTGTCTGAACTTTTTGTTAAAAAGTAGATTATTTTGAAATAACGTAAATGGAGATTTTGAGAGTTGGAGAAGTATCCTGTAGTTACTAGCATCCTAAGGTTTCGGCTTGGAGGCAGGAGGAAAAAGTGACTTAAGTATTTTCCTTTTGAGCAGCTATGATACCTGGCAGGGAAACAAGATTGCATACCCAGTTGCTTTCAATTCTCTCCTTCAAATCAAATCCGGATGTGAGAGTTAGAGGGAAAGCACTGATGGTTTTACCTATCTTATCTCGCTGGACTCTCACACTGTCCCTATTGGATGACTACTGATTCCCATTTTATCCATGTGAAACGAAGGGAAAAGGGAGACCAGATTACTTGCACCAGACCACACACTAGTGCATAGTAGAACTGAGACTTGAAAACAAAATGTTTACCATTGCTGGCCATTAGAGAAATGCAAACTGAAGCAACACTGAGATTCTATCTTACTCCATCAAAAAGTCAAATAACAAATGCTGGCTAGATTGTGAGAAAAATAAACCCTTTGACATTGTTATTGGGAATGTAAACTAGTAAACCAATATGGAGACCAACATGGAGGGTCTTCAAAAAACTAAAACTGGAAATCCATTTGACCCAGTTACTCCCCTTCTAGGTCTCTTCCTGAAAGAATTAAAAATATCACATTACAGTGATCCATGCACACCCATGATCATAGCAGCACAATTCACAAGAGTTAAATGTTGGAAGCAGGCTCTGTGTCCATCAACAGATGAGTAGATAAAGAAAATGTTGTATTTATATACCATGGAATGCTACTCTGCCACCAAGAAGGACAAATGTCAGTTATTTGTAGCAAAATGGATGCATCTTGAGATCATGATGCTGAGTGAAACAAATCAGACCCACAATCTTAAATATTGCATGAGCTCTTTTATACAAGAAACACAAACTGTAGTTAAATTAAGGCGCAAAATACAAGATAGATAATAGGAAATAGGGAGACAGATTTTTTTGCAAAAGGGAAGGGAACTCAGAGATTGAGAAAGCAGGAGGAAGGGGAGGAGAAGAGTACACAAAAAATTAAAATATGTGATGTAATATACAAAGTCCTTATGAGGAACGCAATCATTATGTACTGAAAATATGTACTAACAAAAATACAAATTCAGAAAAGAACTGAGACTTAAGCCAAGTGCTATCCAACTCCCAAGCCCATGTTCTTATTCACATGTTAAATCACAACTACATCACAACACTGTTTGAACTCCATGTTTGACCCGCCAAGGTGAGGAAACATGGCCAGCACTTGAACTGTGATTCAAGAGTGAATATCTCAGTGTGAACATCTGAGCTTGTGTGAACTTCGTGTAATCCCAACTGATACCAATAACGCCTCTCTTATGCTTAGGGCATTAAAGTGCACTCGAGAGGTATTTCTGTGTGACCTGCGGGAACATTTCTGAGTGAAAACTGTTGAATACCATTCCTGTTGTAGGGGTGGCAACTATGAACAACCTTAACAGAAGACGATTCCAACGACGTGACTTCATTTGAAGCTACAACCTCACATAGAGACCATCTCTGAACTGTACTTGAATCAGACGGCTTCGGATTCCTCCCTCGAAATCTCCTTTAAATGTCCAACCTGGAGTAGCCTGACTATCTGACTGTGGGCTGTGGAAAACTTGCTAATACTGATGTGATAAATGGGCGGGAACCTCCAGTCTGCTGCAGGCTGTCTCCGAATCTGAGATTTCCGTGTGTTTGCAGAGGCCCTTGGTCTTCGTATTTTTTTAATTTTATGAAAAAAAGCTAAAACAAAATTTCATAACAAAATATAAGGAGAATAACATTAGTTAATATATTACATGTTATCTTTAAAGTAGTTGCTCAGGGTACAAGATGTGGGCATAAAAATTTTATGTGCTGATCAATATTAGCACAAATCTTTCTTTTTGATGAACTAAGAAACACTAATAGTATAACTGATTTGCATTTTTCCCCTTTTTCCCACTGTCTTTTCCCTTTTCACTCATCCTAGTTCCTTTTTCCTTTTGAAAAATTTCTTCCCATTTCACAGTATCTATTGTACATTATAGAATTTATTTACTCTTTCAGTTTCTCACACCAGGGAAACAATATGATGTTTATACATGTGAATCTGATTTATTTCACTTATGAGTATGGTCTCAAATTGCATCCATTTACCTATGAAGTCTCAAGTTTATCTTTCTTTATGGCTGAGTAGTATTCCACTGTATAAAAATACCACATTGGTTTTTAACCATTTCTTGGTTGATGTGCATTTGGGTTGTTTTCAAGCTGTAGCTATTAAAAATTGTACTTCTATAAACATGGGTGCACATATATCACTGTTGTATGATGCTTCTAATTCTGCTTGGAAAATACCCAGAAGGGGAATAGCTGGGTGGAATGGGACCTCTACTCCTAGTTTTTTGAGGAATCTCTACACTGATTTTCACAGTGGTTGTACCAGTCTACACTCCCACAAACAGTGGAACAGGGTTGCTTTACCCCCACAACCACTCTAGTGTTTGTTCTTGATTGATTTCTTGATGATAGTCATTCTTTCTGGGGTGAGATGAAATCTCAGTGTTCATTTAATTTGCATCTCTCAAATGACCAATGATGTTGAAAATTTTTTAATATAGTTATTTGCCATTTGTATTTCTTCATCTGAGAAGTGTGTGTTCATCTCCAGTGTCCATTTTTGATTGGATCTTTGAATTTGGGGGTCTGCTGTTTTTCAATTCTTTATATGCTCTAGATAGAAGTCCTTTGTCTGAGAGATAATGGTTAAAATTTTTTCCCACTCTGTGGGCTGTCTTTTCACTTTTTTGGTGATTTCTTTTTTTTTTTTTTTTGTGGCACCGGGGACTGAACTCACGACCTTGCGCTTGCCGGGCAGGCGCTTAGACCACTGAGCTAGATTCCCAGCCCTGTTTTTGAGACAGGGTCTCACTATGCCATTCAGGCTGGCCTTGAGCTCACTTTGTAGCCCAGGCTGGTCTCGAACTCACAACGATCCACCTGTCTCAGCCTCCCGAGTGCTGGGATTACAGGTGTGAGCCACTACACCCAGCCTGGTGATTTCTTTTGCTGTGCAAAAACTTTTTAATAAGATGAGAGCCCAGTTATTGATTCTTTGAAGTACTTCCCTTGCAGTCTGGGTTTTGTTTATGAAGTCTGTGTCTACACCTATGTCTTCAAGATTTTCACCTACTTCCTCTTCCAGTAGATTTAGTATTTCTGTTTTAATGTTTAGATCATTGATCCATTTTTTTATTTTAAAGAGGATAAAACCATGGAAAATAAAACAAAGCCAATCAAAACAAACCAGTGTAAGAGATACAGGACTTCAACACATCACAAAATCAATAGTTACCATAATGCCTTTTTTTGTCTTTAAAATAACTGCAGATACCTTTGGACATAGTAAAAATCAAACAGAACAGAACAGAACAGAAATAATACAAACAAAACAGTGAATACAATAAAGGACTTCAAAACAAGGCAATACTAAGTTCAAAATTACTGCCATAATATATCTTGCTATCTTTGAAATAGCTGCTCATGCCATTGGATATAACAAAATCAAACAAAGCAAAACAGAATAAAACCCAACCCAACAAAACAATGGAAATGACATAGGACTTCAAAACAAGGCCATAGGGAATCAACAATGGCTACCACCCTCAGAAGGAGACCCCCCCAGATGCCTCACTGGGTACTGCTGTCCTCTGAACAGATGATCAGACTGCTGGCCCTAGACCTGCAAGGTCAGTGAAACACCAGAGCACCACAGGTATCCAATTGCATTTCACCTTGATAGCTATCATCACAGCTGTGCCTCTCTGGATCAGCCCGTCACTTACGGGGTGGGGAGGGGGGACTGGTACTTCTTGTTTGCCAGCCCACGTGCCGGAAGGGGCTGGGGTCTGGCAATCCCCACTCTGGCGGTGACCTGAACATGATGCTGGTTCCCAGGCGGTGCTTGCTTCCTGGTGGGGCCTTGTTCTCTCCCTCTGCAGTCCGTGAATGGCACTGACTCACAGGGAGAGGCTTGGGTCTGGCTGTCCCCACTCCCTGATCCATTTTGACTTTACTATGGTGCAGTGGTGATAGACGTGGGTCAAGTTTTAGTCTTCAGCATGTAAGGTCAATTTTCCCAGCACCATTTATTAAAGAGGCTATCTTTCCTCCAGTGAACAATTTTGGCCCCTCTGTCAAAGATAAGATGGCGGAGTGTGTGTGGAGTTGTGTCTGCATCTTCTAATCTGTTTCACTGGTCCTCAAGTCTGTTTATTTATTTATTTTTGCCAGGACCATGCTGTATTATCACAGTAGCTGTGTAGTATAGTTTCAAGTTAGGAATCGTGATGCCCCCTGTCTTGCCTTCATTGTCTAGGATTGCCTTTTTTATTGTAAGTCTCTTCTGGTTCCAGATGAATTTTAGGCTTTTTTTTTTTTTAGTTCTGTGAGGATTGCATTAAATCTGCATAACAATTTTAGGAGCATGGCCCTTGGGCTCTTTACAGAGGCCATAGTTTCCCCTCTAGCTGGTGGGAACTGTGTGTTGAGGGAACTGTGTGTTGACAAGAAGTCATTTACCACCTCCCACCCCTTGCACTTCACACTGCGCTCTGTGGAGCTCTACGTTACCTTCAGCCCCAGAGCCCAGTCCAAGGACTCTCATCATGTCCAGCTTTGCTTTGTGTTGTTTTTCCTCTTCTCTCTTCACCTCGATGAGCCCCGCATTGTTAGGGTGAGGGGCTATGAAGTTAAGCATCTAGAGCCTGTGGTTGTTATTCTTGAGTTTTAATTTGTTTGAAAATTTACTCCTTGTTTAAAAACTCAGTTTTTTTCCCCCAATAAAAGTAGAATAATATAGAATTATCTAAAGGTCAAACAAGCTAATACCTGTAAAGTGCTTTATCAATTCTGGTCCCCTGCTCCATTCTCCAACCCAATGACTCCATGATCACAATTCCCTCTTTGGAAAACTGTTGCTAAAACCAGCCACACTCATACAGAACTTCAAAGGACTAAAAAGCCTTGTTAAAGGGTCTCTTTTTCCCATGGATGCTTCTGCCTGACACTTCAGAGAAAGACTCGCTGCTGGTAGAACTGTAAACATCAAGTCCATGACATAGACCACAGGACACTTTCTGGAAGTTGTTAACAGAAAGTGTAACAGCAAGGCCAGCCCTCACTACCGAACAATATTGAGAGAGAAGGAAAAAGATGCCAGTTTTTGGACAATTCTAGGACTCTATGAACTTGGAGCACAGAGTACTCTTTGTGACCTTTCTTTTGTGATTTGAGTTGAAATTTAGGTTCTTAGACTGGGGACTGGTGGCTCTGTGCTGGTGATATACCAAGGGAAACCAATGAATATTAACAATTTACCAGAGAATTTAGAGTGCAGGATTCCACGGCTGCCCCTCCAGGAAGCAGTTTGTATCTAAGTAGTTTCTGATGGGCTGGGGGACTGGGTATTATAAAACTCTGTAAAGGAGAGCTCACTAAATTTGGGCTGTTCATCAAACAGCTTAATTTTCCAGGAAGACAGAAAAGAGTAAACCAACATAATGAAGCCCTTCTGCACAGCTTTGTAATAGAGAACATAAAATATTTACCCTGAAAAATGGTTGACTGGGTCCACAATTCACACAAAATTATGCTACCTTTCTGAAAATGTCACGGAACTGTGTTTTGGTCCTCTGTTTGGAAACTGCTCATTTTCAAAACTTCAGGATTCATTTCACAATAACTCTTTGGAGTTAAGCAAGCAAAGGCAACACACTTGATTTGAAGAGGTAGTTTATAATGAAGGTCAAAAGCACAGGCCTAGATTGGCTCCTTGGAAACTTGTCCTAGGTCAGTTCCCTAGGACAGGACTAGAATTCGAATTGAGCAGAAGCAGAAGTTTAGGTGGGTCATAGTTGGAACAGGGGTCTCAGAAAACCCTGTGAGAAGTTCTTTATGATCTCCTCAGTGGAGGTAGGGAGCTCAGGCCTGGGTACTTTTCATCAACAGGCCTAACTTTGGGCAAAACATCCCCCTTTGTGGAGGGAAACCACAGGAGAGGAGAACTGTAAATCATGGTAGCCAGCACTTTAGCAGCCTGGGAGTCCTGCTGACCTGGGTTAGAATCTGCAACTGTGAGGTTTAGTGGTCAGGGAAATATGAGCAATTTTCTTAGTCTCTGAGACTACTTCACAGGGTTTTGAAGGTTCAATGAGATTTCCTGCTCAGTAGAATGCATCATCTATAGATGATGCTCAATTAATGTTGTTATCATTACATGGCGTTTTATGAAAATGATTAGTAGGTCTTTTTCTCCTGAGCTCTGTATTTGTATATCTGATGGCTGACTGACTTCTTCCATCTGAGTGTGCCACAGTTTCTCTATACTCCACTCTCCTACATGCAACTCTTATCTCCTGTATCCTCCCTGTGATGGATTAATTAGCAGTCAACTTGTAATGCCCAGCTAAACTGAATCAGTGTGGCACTTGGTGTGGAAGGTCCACCTAAGGATTGTTACCAGCAGCCTAAAAGGAGAGCTGGAGGGGAAGATGGTGTGCTGTTGATTCTCCTGGAGAAGCTTGTCACGCTGGTTTTTCTCATATGAACTTGGCTGTCACTGAGGATGGCTGTGATTCTCTTTGGGGGAGCTCTGGTCCTTCCCTTGAGCATCGCTTCCTGGTTCTAGTGCAAATTCCTCAGCCTGCTGGCAGATTCTTCATCCCACTGGCACAGACTTTCTAGTTTCCGCCACTGACCTTTGGGCCTTCCCAGTGCAGATCCCTGATACAAACTTGCATGAGACAATGTTGTGGGTTCTAAGCCTCAAGCTAGACTTGTGGAGGACATTACCATGGGCTCTGGGTCTTCAGCTAGACTGTGAAGGACGTTGCTATGGAATCCAGGGACTCAGCTCTAGTGCATGGACAGATCTCGTGCACTCTACTGCCTTTGACTTTTTGGGTGAATATTATAAAATAATTCTATAAATTATGTGTCCTATATTAAATCTATTCCTTGTAAATCCTGACTACAATGCTCAGGCTACATCGCCTGAGAGAATAAAGCTAATTCATATGCCAAAAGAATAGGAGTGAGAGGAGAGAGAACATTCTTTTTATTACCTGGACACCCTGAAGCCAGATTCTCCCCTGGACTTTCTAGTAAAGTGGACCAATTCTCTTTTCCATTAAACTGCTTTTAATTGGATTTCTGTCACTTGTAATCAAGAGCTGTGACCAGTGTTTCATTTTTCAGGTTTTGCCCTCCTTGTCTGACCTCTTAGTGGGAAGTTCTTTGGAACACGCAGTAGCTCAGCACTTGTAAGACCTCTGAGGGGTCAAAGAGGCAGAGAGCTTCCAAATTAACCATTTTCTTTTTGCTCCACATCCTAAGCCTGTGCAGACAGAAGCTCGCAGCGGAAGTCGACCCTTTTTAACTTCAAGGATTTGGACTTGATGACCAGGCATCTGGAGTGGACATTGTAACTTTGCACTGTCCTTGAGTATGCAATTTTATTGGACAAAAGAGGAGCTGGGGATGATAATGAGTTTTCTGGAAAAAAATATTCAATCCTCCAAGCTTCATAAAGAAGTTTTATGCTGGTTTGTTGCATAATTAATAATCATCTATTGACAAATGAGTTTTAATTGTTCAATAAAACATGCAGGGCTACAGCTTGATAAATATTTTGGAAGCTTCGAGTTTATGTATATTTATGAACTTGAGAAGATTGAATTATTTCAGAAAACTGAGCCAAATGTAAGTATCATCAATTCAGAAAGTTTCTTTTTTCCACACTCTTGTTCTACTACAGCTCAGTTTTACTCTTTGTGACATAATAACCTGCATTGAATTTGAGCTCCTTGAGGACAGAAATTGTATTCACTTAGCTTAATTAGTTGGAAGAGAATCCAGATTAATCCTCCCTCTTTCCTCCTCTGAAGTTTCAGATTAGTTTCCTGTATACATGGCTCTCATTCTATCAAGAGCATATGGGGTCTTGTATTTTAACTATCTTTTGGTTCATTTGAGGTGTGTAAGCATGCTATGGTTGGGGTTTGAAATGCCCCAAAACTCCTGTGCTACAAGCTTGGCTATCAGCTAGTAGGCTTTTTGGGAAGTGACCATGAAGCTTCTAACTTCATCAAGAAGATTAATCTACTTATGAGATCATAATTTGATGGTATTTTGGGAGGTGGTGGACACAGTGGATGGGGCCTCGTTGAAGGCAATGAGTCATGGGGGTTGAAACTTGGGGACTGTATCTGGTCCCTAACCCCTTCTTTTCTGACATTTTCCCTTTTTCCTGTTCCATGGTTGTCATGTACAGATCTGATATTCTCCCCCGCACCCACCTACCATGATGGGCCTGCCTTTCTATTGGTCTAGAAGCAATGGAACCAGCTGACCGTGAACTGAAACCTTTGAAATCATGAGCCAAAATAAACCTTTCCTCTTTCAAATTGTTAGTTTGAGATATGTTGTCACAGTGATGGAAAGTTAAAACAGTGCAAAATTAGAGTCAGGTGAAAAACGAAAAGGTAAACATAAGTAGGACTACTGCTTGATAAATATTTTGGAAGCTTCTAATTCATGTAGCTATAAAATTCTTTATTTCTTGTTTTTAATTTGCATATAGTTTTTTATTCTATATTTCCTGTTAATATTATATTTTTAATGATAACTAGTTGCAATATTTTACTAGTTTACCTTCCCAGTTTAATTTTCTAATCCTAAATATAATTTTCCCAGTTACTATCATCATGTGCTCCAGCAAAAACACTGGATCCTTCCACAAATTGTGCACCTTTGAAGACAGCAATCATGTATTTCTTCAAACGTCTTCTTTTTTTTTTTTTTTTTTTGTCAAACATAGTGCTTTGCACTTTGTGGTAATTCCATAGACCGCATTTTAATTGCAGCAGTTGGGATGACATTATCACCTTACAGATCTTTGGCAAAGATCTAATGATTCCCTATTGACCTGACTGCCTTGTGCTACTGGGGCTGCTTATGCTGGGAGGGCAGGCAGACCCTGGAGTACCTTCTGGCCTTCACTGTAACTATCAATGTTTTTTATAACTTCTTGGAGATTTGTTACCTTCTGGGTCAGGAGAGGTAAATCTTTGAGAATTCAAATGTATGACAAATGTTAGTAATATGTATTTGTATTCCTTCAGTCTAAGGGCAGAAAGATCCAGAAACTTGGAAGATGGAGGGAGTCCAAGAATGGACAATGAGGTCTACGAAAAATATAAGAATGTTTCTTTGCCACTTTGGTATTTATTGCTCTTGCTATTGTGCTTTCTACACACAGCTCATATTCTCTCTGTCTTTCTTGGATGATTCTTTTTCAGCCTCACACTTGAGATAGTTTCAGAAAATAAAAAATATATATTCAGTATCAAAAGATGAGATCAAAGATTGGTTGAGGATGATATTAAGTAAGAATTGTTCTCAAATCATCTAAGCATTTTTCCCAGCAGACTTACTATAGCATAAGTAAAAGAAAAAAATACATATGTAAAGAGGGAAAATAATGAAATAATATTTATTCATTATTTTTCATTCAATAAATATTTACCTGTTACCTAAAATGTTCTGAGAAAATCAGGAAGCACTTTACAGTTTAAAAATTAAAGCACACACACACACACACACACACACACACACACACACACATTAAAGTCTGCTTCCAGATATATATAGGAAGTAGACTTCAGAATGAAGCTGGAAATTCTTCTCAGAGAAGAGACTTAAGGGGCTTCAGAATTGTTTAGGAGGAATAAAGATATGGGAGCTCTTTCTTTCAAGTACATTTTAATCTCTCTGCATTTCTTTCCTTTCAATCAACTTCATTTTTTTTCACTAACGATTTTCATCTTCTCTAGATTTATTGGAAGAACAAATTCTTTCTGCTAGACCCAGTGAGAATTAACTCATTATCAGTCATTTTTCAATGGTAGCAGATTGAAGCACAAATCATTAACAACTAAATTTATAAATGCCTTCAGCCTTGATAGCTACAGAATCTTTAATTTAAGAATATTTTTGGAAAAAAAGAAGGATGTAATCATCATGTTGTCATTTACCTCCTGGCGAGTCTGGGCGTGAGTGCTGTATGTGGACACACGAGACATGTACAGGGGACAGTTATGACTCTGAGAAGGCATCTGACCCTTAGCCACAAACTAACATTCACATAGATGGACTATCTTTTAAAAATGAATCTTTTAAAAAAATCACATTGGCTTTTTATTTCTTGCCAGTTCTTCATAAACTTGGAGCATGACTGAGGGTAATGACAGTGTGACAAATTGAGACTTCAGATATGATCTGCAGC
>RJWT010013624.1:0-21673 GCA_004365215.1 Cuniculus paca | reverse complement strand
GATCACTAAATGATATTCTTCAGAGTGAATCTTTGGCTTGCAATGCTAATTTGGGGCTTTCTTATTGTAACTCAAGGGATGATTTGCATCTCCAAATGGGAAAAAAAAAACCTATGATATATTCAAACATCAATTTCATACTCAGTTTTAATTCTTTTGCTTCCTTTCATATTAAGCCATGATCACATCTCTCAGAATATGACAAAGTTTTTATGATCCACTGAACTAGCTACTTGGAAGTCTGCCAACTGTTAACACAATAAATTCATGACTTAATTTTCTTTCCTATTTCATTCTGTATCACTTGGAAAACCTAAGACTGCATGTGGAATACGTTTGCTAATTATTAGAACATTTTCAACTTTTTTGTGGTATTGGGGATTGGACTCAGAGCCCCTGCAGTGAGCTACATCTCCAGCACATCTATCTATCCATCTATTCATCCATTTTGGAGACAAGATCTTGCTAAGTTACTAAGTTGACCAGATGGGCCTAGAATTGGTGAATATCCTGTCTTAGCTTCCCAGAGGGTTATAATTACCTTTAAAATGTTGTTTACTTTAATCTGAAAATGCTCTTGCTGTGTGTATATGTTTGTATGATATATATCTGATATATGAGGTTTTAGAATCAAAGGCATTATTTGGAACACTAGTAATCTACCTCAAACTGCCATATGATGATATTTTTTGTTAATAAAAATCAGCATATGGTTATTTCAACTCAGTTTTATAAGGATGATGATTTTTCTCTTGGTATTAAAACTAAACCATTCACAATGGAAAGCAAAAGAAGAGTAATTTCCATTCAATAGACACTATACCTTGATAAAAATATTAATTAATGGGTATTGGCTAAACATTTGAATACAGTGGAAATGTCAATTTACTCCTCATATTTGAACCTGAAGTTGAGGATAACTGAATATTTTTTGCACAATATAAATTCAATTTTAATCCAATATCTTTAAATTTCCATTCATATAATATGTTATTTGTTTGAATTTCACCATTTGGTTACCTCCATACAGTGTAGAAATTAAAACATATGATAAAAGTTGTTTAAGATTTGTAAATTTACTAGCTGGGCGTGGTGGCTCATGCCTGTAATCCCAGCACTCGGGAGGCTGAGACTGGAGGATCGTTGTGAGTGCGAGACCAGCCTGGGCTACAAAGTGAGCTCAAGGCCAGCCTAAAGGGCATAATGAGACCCTGTCTCAAAAATACAAGGGCTGGGGATCTAGCTCAGTGGCCTAAGCACCTGCCTGGCAAGCGTGAGGTCTTGAGTTTAATCCCCAGTGCTGCAAAAAAAAAAAAAAAAAGATTTGTAAATGTACTACCGAGAAAGGTAAAGTAAAAGTCAATAATAATGCATAAAAACTACTTAATCCACATATGTAAGAATGAAAAAATAGCTAAAAATGCATCAGCGAAACCAGAAATGGAAAGAACCAGTTAAAATAATGGAGCCATTTAGCCCAGGCACACTTTCTGTCAAGTAATTTTATCGTGATTATTCTGGGTCTCTCCACAGGAAATCACTTATCTATATTCATTGAAAGAAAAGCCAACTGCATTATCTGTAGGGCCCTAGGATTCATATTTATTTTCCCTTTTATTTTACACCTACTGATTTTTGTTCCCTGGAGTTTTTTTTTCTAACATCATACCACAGCAGATGTGTAAAATAAAATCCTATGATGTGTTTGCCATTTGCCTTTAAAACTCATGAAGACATACAATTATATTCCTAAAGAACTCTTCATCCCTTGTAACTATGTAAACTGGGTGATTCATTAACAGAGTCTATATTCCTCTCATTCCAGAACAGTGGCCAGAGCTTGTCTAGGGTGCTGTTATCCTTTTTTGGTGTCTCATTTTCAGATGAGCATTCACCTGCTGATGGTGCTCTTCCAGAGATGGGGGAGGGAACCAGTTGCAGTGTGCAGGAATACACCTCATAAAGCACAGTAGGAGTGAGTGGCGAGAACAACTTCAAGGCACTATCAGGAAAAGGGCCTCAGACTCCTATAAACATGTAAGAGGGTGGCAGGGAAAAGAGCAGATTTGTCTCTTCCTAGATGGCCCAGGCGTGTGATCACCAAATGAATTTGAATCAGGTGGTCATGAACTGTCTCTAGTTTTATCTGGTGAGAGGAAGGCTTCTTGAGATTGGATGGATTTCGAGTCTGAATTTCCATCCATTGCGATGCATAGGGAATTTTCTGAATGAATTCTTACATTAATTCTTAAAATCTCTTCTAACCTTTAATTGTATAGATTAAAATAAAATTAGATTAAAATAAAAGAAGTATGGGCGGAATTGCTCTTTTTTGCAAGCTAATGTGGGTTAAGCTCACCCGTTAGAGTGGGCGAGATCCACTGGGAAGAGTCAAGAAAGTATCACAATTCCCATTGCGGTTATTTTATCTACTTTTCTACTTTCATACATTTTGATGATCCATATCATGTTAGTTCAGTTACACGTAATTATGATTTATATATAAATGTTTAAACTTCATAAATACCAAAACACAAATCTTTATTGATGAGATGTGAAGTCAAAAGTATATGGGAGTCACCGAGACAAAGATACAGATTTAGAATAACTGTGCTGGAATTTTTTTATCAATTTTTTATGTCTATGGTAGAAACACAGTGCAACTTAAATAGGACTTAACCTTTAGATTTTTCATGTTTGTGAAATTCACCCCAATCAGTCTATGCTAACAATAAAACCTAAACCTAATGGAAGAACAGGCTTTGTGAGCCATATTAATGTTATAATTTCCTACGTTGTCAGCAAATGAATTGTGTATGTAAATTGGGATTCAGCAGCAGTGTAACCATAGGTGAGACACCACCCTCTCACACCTAGGGTCCTCCCACAACTAACCCAGGCTCTAACCACACTTGATCTAGTGGCCTGAGGGTCACTACCCGCTAAGCACTAGTTCTCCATTAGAATGAGCACTAAGCACATAATTATCACAATTAAGCATAGTTAACTTCTTAGTCTCTCTTTAGTAGATGCCAAGAACAGAGACAGAATGGACAGAAATTATCATCTGAGGACCCAAAAAGGACACTTTAGGTCACTTCCTGCCCACTTCCGTGATGGCTGTGGTCTAATTCCATGCTACTGTTCTTGAAGGACAGTCATCTCTAACAGCACCATGTTTTATTTTGTCTCTAAAAGAGTTGTTTACTCACCTTTATTTTCTTACCCCATCGTCTCCCTCCCTTATGCTTTTTCAGGAGAATTTTCACCCTCTTCTTGACACTCTCTCTGTCTGCCAAGCTATCTCATACACACACACACACACACACACACACACACACACACATTGTCTCCGATATCAATTGAGATCTCCGGTAAAGCAATGACTGTACAAGCAGGAATATGACTACAACGGGCATAACAAATTGCATACGTAACTGTCACTTTTGCTTTCATACTGGCATCTGAAAGAATTTTTATAGCATGAGAACAAAAATGTGAAGAATCACTTCTACTTAAATGTTTCAAAAATATCCTTCCAATAGACACCACTTTTCAGCCAGAGATTATTATGAGAGAAAAAATGCAATCATTTGTAGTTCATAATGTGGAGAGCTCTTGGCAGAGTTGTTAGGTATACCGTGATTCATAGTGTAAATGACGCTGAAATTGTGTCACCTTGGTAATCACCAAGTGTTTCTGAAGTACTTAGAAATCAAGAGAAAACAATGAAACAAATTATTGGATGAGGATTATGGATTTTTCTCATCCTTGGGAACATGTATTGTTTAAAGTCACATATTGATTAATAGATCCAGCCCCATCGTAGTTAAAGAAAGTGTTGATTTCTCCTTCAGGCTTACATAAGACAAAATATCAACATTAAGTGTATAAAGGTAAATTTATTGGGAAGAAGCTGAGGGGAAAGGAAAGACAAAGTAATTTTAAAGCTGGAAAATCGGGATCAATGTTACCCAGTGAATATGCTAGCCAGTGGCTATGGTAAAGATTACTCCTAAATAAGAAAGAACACCAAGGTGTTACGTCAAAATACTTAGTTTTAAGATACAGTTTTGCTGTAACTGGTTTATGTGCTCTCTTTTGTCTGTGTACACTAGACTGTGACCAAAACACTAAAATTCCTTGACACTTGTGTTTACTGTGTACAGTGATTATATTAAAAGGACATTTTAATATCATTTTCATCACAACAAAACTTTTATTCACTTGAGACCTTACTGTAGGCTTAAATTCTGACAATAATATAAACAAAATTATAGAGGGTGAAGCAAATTGGCAGATCCAATACACAGAAGGTGTTATCGCAAGTGCTAAGTTTCCTTTTGTGTGTGCCTTAAAGTGTAAACATGGAAGAGCCTTGATTTAATGTATAAGTGATAATTTCTGCATTGCTTGAGGTGAGTGATAGTATGTAGGTAAACAAAGAACTCTGATTTCTACTGCAGCTCAATAGCTGTAAATCTATTGACATAAGCTAAAATGAATAGTCTTTTTCAAAGCTGAAAATCTCATGAATGGCAATCCATTTTTCTTGTAAATAAAAATCAGTGTAGTGAAGACCTCATTTTCTGAAAATGTTCCTTCATAATTAGTAAGTTATTGTTAGTGAATTCTTTGGGCAAGATTGGTGAGCACGTGGGTCTATATAGGGAGGATAGTATCTTGTCAAGAATGGGATGGATAGGAAGAAAACAGAATTTTATTACCATCCAGCTCCTGTCAGGTACACATAGTAGGAGCGACTTTCTTAATCATTTAAAACAAATGGCATTTTCTTTAGTTATTTGACTGTGCATACAAGACCCTGCATATAAAGACAAGCACCCAACCTTGACAGCCCTGAAGCTACAAAGAGCAGCTCACAAGTGATCAAGAAAGAAAACAAAACCTAAGTGACCAAAAATTTCCTCCTTATCCACCCAGCTGCCAATATTTAGATGATTTTTCACATTAAGATGAGCATCCCTGATCATCTTAGCATCAATGTGAGTGCGAATAAGGTTTACAAAGTCTTGAATTCACCCCTGCAGGCGGCACCTTCCTGTTCTGAAACGAGCACACATGTATTCCATGTGAGAAGTCATCAAGCCGAAGCAGGCATTTGATTGGAAACGAGTTTCAGTGTCCTTGTTGTCTAGACGCTGTGCCTGTGTTGGGCTCAGGATCAGCCTGACTTGCTCGGCACTCACTGGGGCCTGGACACTTGTCACTCCAGGTAGAGAAAGGGAGACAGAACACCTGGATCGAGGCACTCCTGGCAGTGTAAACACATTAGGTAGTATAAGCAACACTGTTCTATATTTTGAAATGATATTGAGCACTTAGGGAAAATAAATAAGTACAAAATGAACAGTTTATCCTTCTTAGAAACTCTGACAATTGTAAACAGTGTTCCTTAAGAAAACACATAGGTGCAAAATGATTATCTTTGTATTAAAGAAAATCCTCAGGGTTCCTTTTGAGTATTTTTTATTTTATTTCTTTTAGAAATTATTGATATATTTCTTAATTATAAAAGTCACATTGCTGCCAAAAGAAAAAGAAGAAATGAGAGAAGGGGTGATATTTTCCTCTTGTCACCTGCGAATGCCAATCCTCTGAGCTGTAAAATAAACAAGCGTGTGTCAATCCTTGGGACACCAGCAAGTGCCTTGATAAGTATATGCACAAACAAACACAGGGAACCACCTCAGGGGACAGATGTCTCTTCAGCCTGATTGTTTCAGAGCCAAGGTGTCTACACCTGCCTGAGCAATCTAAAAGCAAAAGTGAGCCATCTTGCAGAGCACAGACTGCACGGAGGTCCCTGGGCTCTCTGCGGCTTCATCAAAGTGACAGACAGCATGGCCCCAGATGGGAGTGGAGAGAGTATGACCACAGAGCCAGCCACCATTTACATAAAGATTTTATTTTCACTATGGAATATGCCTATGCAGATACATATCACCCCCCCACACACACACACACACTTTAAAAAATATCCCTAAGCAATCATGCATAACTATTTCTGCTTCTGGTTTACCTCCCTTGATACGTGTTGGACAGCTTTAATGTCAATACATGCCCCAGTGTGTAGTGTCCCTGTTGCCTTCATGTACTAGAATGTATTTTTAATTTCATTTTTTCTCAATCATTTCCTTATTCCTGGAGTTGTTGATGAAAACAACTCTGCAATTTGTTTTTAAAACTCTCACTAAATAAATGCATATATATGTATATAAAACCCTTTACCAACTCATTCACATATATCTGAGTAATAAATTCATAATACAAGATTTGACTGAGGTGAAATATCCACAATTTAAATCATATGAGGTATGAATATTACGTTTTTTGTTAATTTGTCAGCATGGGCGTTTAGCAATCCTTCAATTGATTTAATAGTATGGGACATGTTAATGTTTCACTTCAAACTTCAGTGTCTTTGTTTGTTTATTGTACATTTTTGTGCTTGCTTGCCCTGTTTCTCCCATAGGCTGTCTGTTTGACTTGCAGAGTTATTTTGTACATTCTTAGTGTTAGACCTTTGAGTCTATGAACATTTTTAGGTACACATTGTCTTTTAAATGTGTGTATATTGTCTTTTTCACTGCTGTTTTTATCCTAATCACAATATTTTCACTTAATGTTGTGATGCTCTGTATTATGTTTAGTAATAGCCTCTCTGCTCAAATAGTAAAAATTCTCCCATATTTTCATACTATGTGCTTGTCTGTTGATTATCCAACCTTTAATTGCTCTGACTTATTGGAATGTATCATGAAATGGATCTTTACTTATGTCAAAGTATTCAGAAAAGTACTGGAGCATTGTAAGCTTGCCGTGAATTTACTGTCATTTTTATTACTTATCTTTTGCATCGGGTTAGTTTACAAATCCTGCTAGTTCGTGCACTGCACAAACCCCCAGCCCAGAAAGTAGGGTACACAGTGGAATGAACACTGACTGAAAACAAGCAACTAGAGTCTAGATCTTTCTCAGCCATCAGCTAGTCAGTTTGTAACCCTGCTACGATAACGTGCTATCATTCCAGGCTGCCGTTTCCTTCCAGAGAAACCAGGAATCAATCCGTTTGTCATTTCTCAAAAGCACTGATTACACAAGGTATTTGCTTACTTTAAAAAATAAAGTGCAGTAGATTACAAAAATGCTGGATTAAAGAAAGCTAAATGGGTGGGGTGTGTGAGCTTTGCTTTTTACAGTAGGCCCTTTCGAATCCACTGAGATTATATGTGTTGTGAATCTATGTATATTATACGGTATCTTCTCAACTTGTATAGCTACCTATCCATCTTTCCTCTCAGAGCATCTCACAGCAGTAATAATATCCTAGGCTCCATAATTTATTAAAGATGGGGATACGTGTTCGCTGAGTCCCTTTTCTTCTCTAATGTTCTGGAAAGGTCAGATATTCTGAAGCTGAGCCATGGTATGATATGGAGATCATAATGTTTCAAATCACTACACATACACACACACACACACACACACACACACACACACACACACACATGCATCCTTGTGATGGCCCTGAGAACCCATGCATTACTTCACAGTATTACCACTTACACTGCCAAATTCCAAGCAAGACCTGGTGGCTTCCTGCAAAGCCACCAGTACCTCTGCAAGGTGTGACTAGTGCAATTCACTTCTTACTTTTAGAACCTTATTTACTCGTAGAATCAGTTAGTCAACAACTTACATGTATTAGAGGGGCATGAATTGTTAATACAGTAAGACGTTAAAGATACTGCATTTGCTACCTTTTAGGAAATGAGTTTCTTTCTCTTTTTTTGCAGTTAGGAAGTATTTATGCTTTGTCTGCTGATAGCTTCTCAGTTAGTACATAATTTCCTTCTTTGTCATATTCCCTTAAAAGAATTCTATTTTTAGAGCTCTTTATTTCTATGGCTTATGCAGATTTATTGCATACGTTCCTGTAGAAGTTCATTGCGAATTCATTGAAATATTACAAACTCATTTGAAAAAGCAAATAAACCATATGATCAAGGAACCATTCTATGAAAGTATTTTGTGACAATAACTTTAATGTAGAATTTAAGATAACCTAAGCTAAAATAAATCAGTGGTCAGATCTAACATACTTTTATTAAGCTCTAGTAGGACCTTTGAAAGGTGGAAGAAGGGAAAAGTGTCCATTGTTTCATCGTTGCCAGAGGAAACTGAACACTATGTTGATGAATGGAGGACATGTGGGCTGCAGCTTTTCCTTGCTGTGGGGTCTGTATTCCTTTAATGATAAATAAAATGACCCATTGAGGGAATACTGCATCCTCTTGAGTCATATCTGTACTGCAGCATTAAGACTCATTATTAGTTGGACTTGCATTGTATTGACATTCAAAATAACTTATGCCTCAAAAAATGAAGCATAGACACAGAAGAATTAAATATATTCTAGAATTCTGATAATGTCAGATAGCTTGAGAAGAACTATAGGTCGCTAGTGTATTGCCATCATTACGTAAGGCTGTATTTAGACATCACAATATATCCTGTGAAAGTGGAGATTTTACAGGGGCCCCAGCTGTCCCATTCCAAAGCTGAAGACCAGAAACCCACGTGAACCTGACCCTCACAGCTGTCGGCTGGGAGCATAGTTTAGGTCTGCGCATACTGATGCAGGAAAGGAGCCAACCTGACCTCCCTGTCTGAGTTTTGGACTATTCCAGGAGTGAAGTGCTTCTTCCACAGGTCCTAGTGAGCACAGACTTGGGAGTTCTGGGTCAGACCGCCAGACAAATGATCTCAATCTGTTTCATGATCTGCAGTTAATGTTGACTGGCTTTGAGTTTTGATCACCAATATTGACTGGCTTTGAGTTTTGATCACCAAGGACCGTACAATGTGGATACATTGATGTTCCTTTGTCAGTTTATTTAGAAAATTTACTCTAAATATTGCTACTTTCTAGGTCACTGAAATGATGGTGCAATAAGAGTAACTTCACTGGGACAACCGTGCAAAACAAATTGGCCCATGTAGTTATAGGTTTGTAATTTCAATGCCCTGAACTAAATCTACCACCAAAAAAAATTCAACATCTGGCCCTACAGCTTACATATGTCCTGGAGAAAGCTACTTGTTGATGCCCTGTTACATGAATTGCATTAGCACATTCACATTAAAATATGACATTCTATCAAAAGATTATAAGATTGCACACCTTCAGCATACTACCTGGGAAAAGATTGTGGATAACTGTCATGTTAAAATCTTGTTCTGTCATGATTATAAGTTGAGTAGTAACTGAAAATGACAGCTGAACAGGGGATAGAAAAATTCATCTTGACACCTAAGTGATGATATTGTTATCTGTATCCTGAATAATTTTACTTTAACAGGTATCACTGTAAAAGTTTGCCTTATAATCTATGTTTTCATTATGGCAAGAAAATAATATTGGAGTAGAATATCGTGTCCCATGCAATCTATTTATCCTGATGTTAATATTGCTTCATCAGCTTTCTTTCAAGCAGCATAGCTATTTTCGTCTTTGTACTATAAAATTAATTCCCCAGGTCATTTGGCTAAAATGTGTCTCCTACAGATAGTGTTTAGTTGATTTTATTTTATCATTACTTTGAAGAATCTCCCTTTTTAAAGAGATACATGCAATCTGTTTATACTTATCATCAATAATTTATTTTTGTAGGTGTGTGTGTATCTGTGGTCTTGCTTATTCCTGTCCTATCTTGTGTTGGATTCATGAAATTCTTGATTCTCTCGCTTCATTCTGCAGTGGTTTGGAAACTGCCTGTTTTATGTACAGCCTTTCCATGGTTAACCTTGACGTGTTTACTTATGTAACTGGCACAGCTTTCCTCCCCAACATCATGAGGAAGGTGGAATCCACTAGCCTCAACTCTCACACACACCTCTTTGTTGTCATTTTCGCTCTTTTAGATTTACTTTTTAACAACTCTGCCATATTATCTCCACCATTGGTATCTCTATATTTGCATTAATCAATAAATTGAAGTAGTATCTCAATTGCTACTACTGTTCCCTCCCTTTGTTCTATATTCGTTTTTTCCTCCTAAAGTAGATTCTTTAGAAGTTTCTAACATGAGAGTCTGAAAGTGGTAATAAGATTATGTCTAGCAATTATCTTTAGTTCTCGTTATTTTCAATGCTAGTTGTGTAGTGTAAAATTCAGAATTGACAGTATGAAGTTATTTTTATTTGGTACTATAAAATTTTAGAGACTGCCTTGCTTCTCTTTATTCACCATCACATTTTCTGTGGTTTTAGTTACCCATGATCAGCTGTTGTTCAGAAATATTAAATGGGATTCTGCAAATAAACAGTTCATAAATTTTAAATTGCATCCATTCTTAATAACATGATTAAATCTCATACCTAAAATGTGAATTACCCATTTGTTCAGAGTATCTACCCTGTATATACTACCCATCCATTATTAGTAACAGCCTTAATAACCAAATTGACCCTCATAGTGTTATAGTGCTTGTGTTCAGGTACTCAACTTTTACTAACAACTCTAAATTACAAAAGTAATGATAATAACAATTTGGATTTGCTAAAGAAAAGCTAAAATGTACACATAAAATGTGAAGAGATAAAGTAATAATAAATATCTTGAGAAAGCAAAATAGAGAGCATACTCACATAATTTTCATTAGTATTTTGTTATAATTATTCTATTCTATTATTAGTTTTTGTTGTTGATCTTACCTCACCTAAATTATAAATTAAATTTGATCATTAGATTGTACCTTGTATTTGGGATCAAGCATAGTATATACTGTAGAGGGTTCAAAATTGCAATTTCAGGCATCTACAAGAGATCTTGAGATGCATTCCTTGAGGATAAAGAAGGAACTACTATGGTCCTAGTTTCTTGTTAATTTCTTTGCATTTTTAAACCAGATTTATTATTTTGAATACTAGTGCAGAGTAAAAAGTACTTTAATACACCATACAAATTTTAAGGTATGCACTTCTTATCCTTCCTGCCAGTAAAGATATTTTCTGTAGAACAGAAGATATATGAGATCCCAATTTTGAATTCTTGCTCAGAGATTTGTATTTGATATTTGAATCTAAACATAGCTATAGACACACACTTAAAATATTACTTTCGGGTTCTCTGAAGCCAGTAATCTAGAACAGGTGATCTTCTACTTACTTATTTTGCACTGGTGGAGACAGAAGGGTCTTGCACGTGATGGGAAAGTGTTCTACCACTGAGCTATATCCCCACCCCTTAGAACAAGTGTCCTGACAGCTTGGCACTACAATCTTAATCTCACATCAAATTTTTGCAATAATTCTTTGACTTTGTAATACTATATGCTTTCTCAAGACTCCAAAGAGAGAAAGAACATCATTCACACAACATTTGTTAAGATATTTTATATGTACATTGACGCATCGATGACTAATACATCAGAGAAAATACAGAATGTAAGTATGACTTGTGGAGATCACAAAAATAATCTGACACATGATTGAAATCTACCTAGAAGAAGTAAAGTGAATTATAAGATGAAAATCTTGCACAACTGTGCAATCCAGCTTCACATCAAGCCTGTGATCCAAAAACTGTGAAGACTGTCAGCAAAGAATACCAGTCAGTAAAGAGACAATTCCTAAGTGAGAAAATTGAATCAATTTAATAGTATATAAAGACTGAATCAGTTTCCACTCAAAAATATGGAATTTTAAAATAAGGCTGAGATATAAAACAAATAAAATATCTATATGTATGTGTTTCTTTGTTTACCTGATAAGTGTAAAACATGATTCTTTATTGAGTAACATAATACAATACAATACAATATTGAGTTTGTTACTCAATTTTATTGAGTAACAAAATACAATAAAATGACTGCTTAATTATTGTCACTACTTCTTCGAAGTGTTTGCTTATTATTTCTACCAATTGCATGTATGTATTGTACATACACACATTTTAGTGTAAAAAGTAAAGTCCTGGTTACCCTTGTGTCCGCTAATACTTCCAAGACATTTCTAGGTTTCTTAACATTATGTGAAAGAACTTTGTTATGGTTTGTATCTAGATGTCCCCCCAAAACCTCCTGCAGCCATAGGTGGGGATTTTCAGAGGTGGTTGGATCTAGGGTGTGTGCTGCTGGGATTAAGGATGTGATGCTGGGATTGATCCAGTGTGCAATGCTGGGATTAAAGGCCTCCCACCCTAGGTGTGTAGCCTGGATAGGATATAAGGGTCAGAAGGAGAGTCACTGTAGCTTGCTGCTTGCTGCCTTCTGCCTGCCATGAGCTCTTTCTCCGCTGTGATTCCCCTCAACCATGCCACTCTGCCTTGCAGCCAGCAAACTATAAAAACGAAACCTCTGCTAATGTAGAGGCAAATAAACCTTTCTTCCTTTACCTTTGGATGTCAGATATTTTGTCTCAGCAACAAGAAAAGTAACTAAGACAGACTCCTACCATCTACCCTACTGCATCACTTACTTACTCCTGTAACAGTGATAGTTAAGTGGGGGCTGGAAGTCATTTATGTGACACCTTTAATTCCACAATCTGATCCCTTGACGAAATACAATCTCACATCCTTTATTACACGCCTGGGATGGTGTTAAATCATTACTTCCATTCTTTTATTTTCATGGTAAAAATAGTCCATGAACTATAAAGCACTTTTTCTTCTAACCTAACCTGTCACTTCGTGAAAATGAGACTGCAGCTTAAAACCTTGATTTATTCTCTCTTCTCAGTGTGGTTTATCTCCTGCCCATGTGTTTAATGTGCTTTGTAAACATCACACCTTGATTAGATTATCAGTTACTTACCTAGAAAAATATATTTTATGCTGCAAAAACGTTGTCCTCAGTAAATGCTGTTGATTGCCTAAGAATATTATGCTGCAGAAAAGACAGTCACCTCCATTTCCATATTGTCATAATGTTGTTATTTTATAAACAATACAGTCTTAAAAGCACATTTGCTTAGCTATGAAAGGGTTATATGTGACAAGGAGAAGATCCTGTAACAATAGCAGAAGATTTTACACTTAGAGAAAATGACTCCATAAAATGGCCTTTATCACTTTGAAAAGAGACACATTAATAAAACTGTTAAATACGTGAGGGTTTGCTAAAAAATTTTTTTGTTCCACCCTCATTCCAGGAAAGACTTCTTTGAAAATAAACTCACAGATAAAGACAATTGATTAATAGGATATTTGCATTCTCTCTTTTCAAAAGCATAAGCCATCCTTCCTTCACAGGTTTGAAAACCTTATCGATGAGATCAGTGTAATGTCTTAGGCACTGTTTGTCCCGCAATGATTCATAATTGGATTAAGATTAAATTCTCAGGATGGCACAAGAACTGTAAACCTTACTCTAAGGCAAATAAATTTTGTTCTAAATTTTAAAAATGACTGTCACTTCCAACTAAATGTGCCTTCATAATTCCCATGGTATGCTGCTCAGTGAGAGAGCAGGTGACTCTTAAGTGCTAAAGCACTGAAAATGGGAGAGTATAATGCAAAATGCCAGTTACTTTTAGCATGCAGTTCCACAGGGCTGGAGACATTTTCAAAATTCAGCACTTCAGTCTTCAAATGGTACTGTTCAGTTGTTATAAAGATCACCTGCCCTTGGCCTCATTTTAGATTAATTGGGACAGGTTAATCTTCTTTTCTGTTGTTCTTTCAATTTGGGGTGGAACTGGGATCTCCCTTTGCATTCCTCATCCATCACATCCTGCGACCTTGAGAGAAGACTGCTGCTCCCTTCTCAGGAGAGTGGCTGAAAATGAGAATTAAAATAGGCTTCTCAGCAGAGACTGCAGCAATATGTAATAAGACATGGAAGAAAGGTCCCATCACGGCGTCATTCTGTAATATTTCACCACATAATATATGGAGTTGCAAAGAGAATTCCTTTAAACTCAGAATGAAAAAAGAACCAAATCAGTAAAACTTGTTAAAGCTTCTAAAAATCAACTAAAACTATTCATGAAAATGTCGGGTGAAAATCAACAATGTAAACATTTTTTTCTTCCAGCTTTCATAAAAGTCTTTAAATTTCAAAGTAGGAAACATTTTAACTTGTATTTTTTTAGTTTCTTCCAAAAAGATAATTAATATCAGCCAAAGATGTGGATATCGATGCACTTTTCATTGCTATAAAAAATCTTTTAATTTAAAAAATGAGATATTTCTATGCAGCCGCAGAGTCAGCTGCCTTTTGATAATAAGTTAGAAAGTACACAGACTCAACTCTGCTATAGCAGCAATACTTAATAAGTAAGAATCAAGGTTTATTTCACTGTCGTCAGTGGATGGAGGAAAATTCCCATGATCCCAAACCAGCATTGGAAAGGAAGGGTATAAAAGCGTAGGGTGCACTGTTTCCTTATAATTAACAATTTGCAGCCTGTGCTACAATACTCACTGAACATCCCATAAATTCAGTCTTCTTCCAGAATTACCCAAGAAAACAATACTAGCAATGAGAAAAAGTTTGATACATTTGAGACTAAAGACCCCTTGACATCATTCAGAAATATAAAATTTGTAGTCTGAGTAATTTTTTGAAAAAATATCTCTGTGTATATGATTGGTTGCAATGTTATTTAATACCACTCTCACACAAGATCATTGTCTGTAAGTGGAAGAAAATATTCCACTACAGGTAGGTTCTCAGTGCTTCGTTTCCATGTTTTTGTTATCTTTTTATTTATTAGCACATATTAGCACCTTAGTGGGGTTCAGTGTGAACTTTCCATCATGCAACGTGTGTCATATGATGCACACCGATCACATCCAACCACCCATCCTCCCTGTGTCTGCAGTGCTTCTCAAAACACCAGTAGGGTTGACGGTTCCCCAGATTCGGCGCTGTTGTCTGTTTCCAAGTTGCTCCACTGACAGGGAAAACCCATTCGATGTTTACTAAAAATGCCGCGCAGGGAAACGTAGTGATCGCTCATTGCAAAAACTGTTTCCTTTGCATTAACACTTAGGATCGTCCATCTCACACAGACTGACCATTATGAACAATAAAATTATCTGTGAAGGAAAAGTATGTTCTTAATATTTGACACAAATAAGACACCAAAATGATACTGATTATAATAGTCGTGCTTTATTCATTTTTAAAAAATAGTTTCCCTGAGAAGATATTATTGGAAATTTGACAGATCAGAGCTCTGAGTTAACTCAAAAGTGACCAATATTCCAATTTCACTGCTTCCTTGCTGCTCACCTTAAGAATTTATTTCCCCTCTTTAAGCTTTAGATGCTGCATGTTTAAACTTGAGGTAATAAAAACTACTCATCATCAAACTATTGTGAAGAATAAATGAGAAATACCTTCTGGATAAATGAAATAACAAGATTCTAGATACAAAATAAGTGATCAGTAAATACAATGTAATATTTTTCAATATTATCTTGACATACACTTTGAATGTTACTGACATATCTTATGAATCCAATGTGTATTACAATCCAATGTGCATTACATATTCCAATATTGATATAATAAGCAAACCATTTTATGCTCTTTAATGCCTCAAGAGACTTTTCGACATAAGTTTGACCAACATACTTCTTTCTGGGTTTATCTCATAAACCAAGTTAATTAAAATGTAGATGTCAAGCAACAGAGATGGAAGCATAGCAAAATTCTGATATTTTGATTTAGAAGATTCCCCAAATACGAGAGTTAATTATGATAGTGAAAGAAAAAAGAGCAAATTAACATAAATATTCTGTTCTAGAATTTAGAAAATAATAATACAAATATGAATTAATAAATGTAGTGGGAAGTTATTTCAGGTTCCAAGAATTGTGACAAGTGCTTTATACATACAATTTCATTTAATTCATCCAATAATCCCACCTTTATTTCTAAGGAAAATAATTCTAGATATTTTGCTACTACTACTTAGGAAGAATTTTTCATGCTGATTAAGTTAACAAATACTTATTGAAAGCCTGGAATTTGCTAGACCTCCAGTGAGATGGTAATGTGGGATAGAATTGGCCTGCCTAGTACTGAGAGCCCAATTCATGGTATGCGGGATCACAGCATTGCTGTTTCTCACAGCTAGTTTTCCATGCAGGCTCATTGTATTCTATTCCCAGGTTCACTTCTCTAAATTTATCATGAAATATGATGGGAAAATAGAAATGACTTTCGCTAAATTGTTTCAGTCCAGATTACACCAAATTTCTATGACACAGTTATTACTCAACCTTCTTGGTCTCTGTAGGCTCAAAGGATACATGTAAAATTATCCTTTCACTCATGAAGCATCCGATTTGGAATGAAGATATGATAGCCCCACTAATGATTGACATTTCACCTTTGCTTCTACTGGATGCTGACAACAGCATAAGAAACACTGATCAGTGTATCTTATGTGGGTCAGGCTGAAGTTGCAGACTTGCATCTTGAGCCAAAGGACAATCATCAAGTTGCAAACAAATACATTGACATTATGAACTCAACTCAGAATAAGACCAGAAAGTGTCATGGTAGAGGAGCAGATAGTTTAGGTGCAGTTCCTAGGAGAGATGATGTATATTTCCTTGGTTTGACATTTTTCACATCCACTTATGAAAAAGTTCAAGACAAAGTGCTGTGTGCCTAACAACAGTGATTTACCCTAAGTATAGAAGCTCCCCTCTTTGGGCCGCCCATATGGGAACTCGAAGGCCAGCACTGCCAGGCCTCTGTGATTTGCGTTTGCTCATCTCTCCAGCCCTGCTGTGCTCTGGGGTACTCTCAAGAGCTGATTGACTTTTCCCTCATCCTGGCCACTTCTCAGAATAACTACTGCTTGCAAAGTGTTTCCTTAGATGATTCCTTTCTTTTTCTTTTAATGAAGGAGTGTGCAACGTGATGGTGTTAAAAAGTCTTAACATTTCGGCAATAAATTTTAGCACACAAAGATAAAACAACATAAAATTCAACTAGCCTATGTAAAATAGTTCTGCACAGCAGGGTTTTCTCTTTCAAAATAACCAGGATTATCTTGGTAAAATGTATGTAGTCATAGACCATGGTCAATATAATTTTATGACTCTTTAGAGAAAGAAATCAAATTATCTCCTTCAAATAGTTCTAGATATGTAATTTTTAATCAAATAATTGAATAATAAACTTTTTTGTTTGGAAATCTGGATAATTTATTCCAAGTCCAGATGGTGAACTTTCCAGTTGCTGCCAAAATATAGATACGTGTGTCTCTGTGTGTGAATATATATGTTTGATCTGTGTATGTTCAGAAAATTATATTATTGCCCTGGTTCTAAATCATGGCATTTTTATCCAGTGTTAGTGTTACTCTGATCATCTCTACATATAACACCCATTTATTATACTTCATTTTAATAGTTTTATTCTAGAAGAATCCTGCAGTACATGCTATGTACATTATCTATTAACAAGTTCAAATTGAACCCTGTGTCCTGTACGAGTAGAAAGCTCACATTCCCTGGCAGTCCCCATTGAGCCCTTCTTATAAGCCTTATTTTGCCAGCTTTACAGAGACAGTGTTTTCACAGGAAGTGTCCCAGTGGCTCCCAGAGGACACACTACAGGCTTAAAGAGCACAAGAGAAATGATGGCTCTTTCCTGTCCTCTAGTCACAGTCTCTGCCTTGGTGTAGCTTTGAGTGCTGATTGGGTGTCCCGCTCTGTACCCCTTCTTGTCTTCCTCAAGTCTGTAACCCCACTTTTGTGGGCCTGAAATTAAGTACCCTGTTTAGTCCCTCATTTGTGTCACCTTTGGGTAAGACCTGAGAGGCCTGGGAATCCTACGAGCAGGGTTTGATCTACTTGGGGAAATTAGCAAAGCGTTCCTGGGAAGAGAAGCTTGGTTAGGATGCCAGGCTCGGAAGGATGAGTACATGTTTGCTGAGCGGAGCTGGGGCTTTCACCAGAAGAGCAGCATGGCCCAAGTCTGTGGATGGCAGGGAATAGGGCAAGGATGAGGGGCCAGGAGCAGCTTGGTGCGGCTGCAGCTCAGAGTAGCAGAGGGTGCTGGGGAGAAGGCAGCCAGGCAGAGCTGTGGAGGCCTCATGCAAGGTTTTGTGCTCTTCATGAGCTAATGGGAAGGAACATAAGCAGGCCAGTGTCAGTCGCGCTGGGCCTGTGGGATGGAGGATCGAGGGCTTTTCAGGAGTCCAGACAAGAGACGATGGCAGGGATGGCCTGCAAGTGTCATGTCCAGGGTAAGTCCCACGTCCTCTTGTAATTAGGAGCAGTCAATATATTGAGCACACAAAGAAAAGCAGAATCTTTTCTCCAGTTAGAAAACAGTCATGCAGATTGTTATCCTATTTGTAATTAAGGGAGTAGAAATCTGCCAAGACTTCTACTTCAAAGACCCGAAGATGTTCTCCAAGGCTTATGAAAATATTCTCACCTTTTAAATGGTTAGCATGATATCAGTGTGGTAGAGAGAGCCCAGGTATTAAAACCTGTAGAAAGCTACCCCTCAGTTAAGTTCATTTAAACTCACTCTTACTTTTCTAAACTCATATTTTTCTTTTCCTTTATTCAAAACAGAGATTGGTGAAATACAGCCCAAGGGTCAAAACTCTGGTCTGCAGTTGGCTTTTGTAAATAAAGTTTTATTTGGGACACAGCCCCAAGTCATTCATTTCCCTGTAGTCTACAGCTTCTCTTAGGCTGCAAGGTCAGAGCAGTTGAGACAAAGACTGAATGGCTTATGATATCTGGAGTATTTATGATCTGGCCTTTTACAAAAAAAGTTTGCTGCCTCCTAGGTTGAAAGATTTTTCTCTAGCTTTGCTCTCTCTTTGCCACCTTTGATGAGGTCATTTATATCTTTCCCTTCAAATGAAGTTTGATGTATTTTGTTTTGGATATTTGACCTTCTGCCCAAGACCTCAAAATACTGAATTCCAAATATAAAATAACAAAGTATATTTTTGAAAAACTATCATCTACCTTTTCTTATATCTAATTTTTGAGATCTCATAAATATTATTCTAGCCTATTTGTTCAGTTATGCTTTTTTGCTGTACTCTTTTTCTAATACATACCTCACTAGTAAATCTCTGGTGTATTCAAAGATAAATATAGTTGCAAGATGATTTCATATACAACTTTCAATTTTTCTAATATATATTCCATATCAATACATCAGCCTCTTTGTTAAAATATTTAGAAAATATTCATACATTAAAGTGTGTGCTGATTCTAAATACTTTACTGAAGAATAAATTAAAATGATTCATCTCAGAAGTAATATCAAAGTATTGATATGTATTGAGAGACTTTCTTTCCTGTATGACTTAATCTAATAATCTGTAGATGCAAAGGAACGAAGTGAGAACTTGTTTTCAATAATTTAAGTATAAATATTTAGAGATACATAAACTCACATACATCACCTTTCATATTGTCTTAATATTACTTTTTGTGCCCTTATTTTTGTAAATCCAGGTTGAGTTTACAAAGGGGAAACTAATCAAGTTAAAACATGTATTTGACAATATTTAATGAACATTTAATGTGTACATTTACTACCATTCAATTCTTCTACCTAGTATGATGTTTTAAAACAAGCAAATACAGTTCTAAAAGTATATTTTACTAATGGGATGATCTGTAGGCAATGACAAAGATGGTCAACTTCTTTTCATCATTTCAATATATTTATAGCATCTAAGAGAGTAGGAAATTAAATTAGAAATTTTGCCTGTCCTGTCATTGCCACATCTATCAAAATAGATTATATTCACTAAGAGCCTATCCAAAGACCTATAATAGACATCTAAGAATCCCATAATCTCTAAAAAGGAAAGATTTCTCAAGAGGGTGCATTAGAATAATTTCTGACAAAAATCTGATAATTTCCTTCATTTGCGAATGATTTGTTTAGCACGTAAGTTGAGAAACTCACAGTGATGATTTCCAATGTATTGTAATGTGAAGCCACATCCTGTCTTCAAGCCCCACACAGCAGATGAAGTGTAAGTAACTGATGCTCGAGAAGCGTTTGTAGGATGAATGCAAACAGCTACAACACATGGCAAAGCAAGCAACAGGCCTGCGTACCGATGGCGTGAGCTCGAGGCAGCCCACTGGGTCTTGGGAAGGTAGCTGAGAAACACCTCTGCAGGGAGCCTGAAAGTGGAAAAGTCAGAGGAGGGCCCAGTGCAGACGAGGACTGGAGTCACACACAGGGCACCGCATGGTCAGTGATCGCAGCTTGAACATACCTCATGGGGCTCAAGATAGTATCGAGGTTCCGTATGATCAGAGAAGAAGGGAAAAAGGGAAGGAAAGACGAAAAGACACCCACCAGATTATGAAGGATCCTGTACTATGTTTTAAAAACTAGAACTTTTCTATTAAGTCTGTTGTAAGTTTTAGAATTTTAGATTATATTCATGAGCCTTAAGGATATGCACACATATACACATATCCGTTTACATAATTGCATATCCATCCACATGTATCTGCATATATTGCAGAGAGAGAGAAGGTGTGTCTGACCCCGGTGCATAAATAAAGCTCATTGGATTGGGCTGTGAGGCTCAGAACATGGGTGAGCTGGCCTCAGAACTTCACACCCTCTGCCTGTTCCCTCTCTTGTATCCCTGCTGGGAAGGAACAACAGACTCCCAGGGAGTAAAGACCAATGAGACTTAGGTTCTCTTTAGACTTAGATAGAACGGAGAGAGTCCTCTGCACGAGTCTATTATGATGGCTTTGAAATCATGAGTTTCTGTTATCCCAGGTTGATGAAAACAATTTGTACTAAAGAAGCCCAGGGATTATTGATTGCTTAAACAACTGCTTAGTTTAATTTTTGCAGTCATCTTTCTAGAAAACTAATGATGGGTTCTGCTGGTGCTCATTGGAATTCTAGGATGTCATTAGAACTTTCCAGAAATCCAATGGGGAGGAGGTGGCCAATTAGTACAGGTTTCCACTATACAGATAAAAGTGAAGTTCCTAAGACTGGATTTGAAAGAAACTACATATTTACTTTGAAATTTGAAGAGCACTGCACTATTAAATAAAATATACAGATAGCAGTTCTTCAATTTAAGAACATTTAGGGCTTTGGGATTTATTTGTTGACACTTTCTTAGAGCATCATTCATGCACTGGAAGTAGTCTGTGAAAATCGGTGCTGTCTGCTTAGGTGCCCTTCGTAAAAAGCAACTCTGCAGAACTCATGCCTGAGGCTGTGTGATTCCGTGATGATGATCCGTGATTGCCTGGAACTCGCCCAGTGGGCTGGTTTCACTGCAGTCCTACTAACCTGTGTGCAAAAGCATGGGAAAGCCAAAAGAAAACACAAAGTCTTCAAGACCCAATATGCAAAGAGAAGCATTGCAGAAGGAATTACATGCAGAACTAAAAGGACAGTCTTCAGGTGCTAAGCAAATAATAGATCTCTCCACCTAAATGAATGTATGCATGCAAACATCAAATTTGGCATCATTAGCTGGGCATGGTGGCTCACGCCTGTAATCCCAACACTCGGGAGGCTGAGACAGGCGGATCGTTGTGAGTTCGAGACCAGCCTGGGCTACAAAGTGAGCTCAAGGCCAGCCTGAACGGCATAGTGAGACCCTGTCTCAAAAAACGGGGCTGGGGATCTAGTTCAGCGGTCTAAGC
>RJWT010013623.1:0-21644 GCA_004365215.1 Cuniculus paca | reverse complement strand
CAGGTACAGGCCTTCTTAGAAGGCCAGAGAAGAGGGAGATAAACTGACAGGCATAAGAACGGGGACAGCAGGCGAATGGGGGCCGTTTCTAGTCTTGGCCCCTCCCCTGTGGAGCTGGGTCCTTCAAAGCAGGTGGAGCGAAGCTGGGAGTAGAACATGGCCTGCTTCCCCCAGTCCTCACCCAAATTCTAAAAAACGGGTCATTTGTTTATTTTTTTCCAAATTCATTTTATTTCAAGGATAAAAAGAAAGAAAAAAGAAGGGAAAGAAGAAGAAGACGAGGAAGAGGAAGAAGAAGAAAAAACTACAACAAAATTTCAAAACATGTCAATCGGGGGCAACAATGGTACACACATTGCACATTGTGGTCCCCAAATCATTCACCCAGAGCTCAAGACATCTGCATTCAATTGTCCGAACAACACTGGCACAAATCTTTCTAAAAAGAGATCAGGCTAACTCTCAGGCACGCCATATCTGATCATAAATAAAGAAGCACAGGGTCCCATAACAATGAAGTGAAGGTTGCTTATCTGGGAAGATGCTGCTGGCCACTGCACCCTATAAGAGACCTCGGACTGGGAGGTCCTTGCCTCTGTGTCCTGCAGAGTGAGGTCCTCTAGAAGCCTTTGGGGCACTAACGGGGTGCCAACCAGCAAGATGCGGCCCCATGCAGACTAAGAAATCCTCTTTCTTTTCTCCAGGAGGAGAACAAGCCACAGCCACACTCAAAGTCACCTACAAACCACAGGGCCCTGCGACTCTCAGGTGCATGTGTTCCGTGAATGCCCGGGGCCTCTGTGACCTCTTTGTTTATGACCTGTGGGACCCTCCTCTGGTGGGTCCCCATGCGTCTCTGAAGTAGAGACAGAAAGACTGGCCAGAAAGAGGAGACACGCTTCTTGCTGCCTTTCTTCCCTTCTGCCCCCACAGAAAGCCCTGGCACACCTGGGCCCTCTCTGCTTCTCACCATGCACCCGGGCTCTGGGAAGACCCTGCTCCCATCAGGGACCAGCGGGCGGAGGTTGAGGGTGCGTCTAACTTGAGAGACAAAGAGACTCTGAGAAGACTTCAAGGGCAACCAGGGAAGAAGCTCTGGGCGTTTCAGTCTCTCTGTGCACGAAGGTTCGAATGTTCAGACAACAGCCATGGGCACCGCTGAGCGTGCTTCCCGGCCACCACCTGCCACTGTGAGGCACTTCCTGCTCCTCCTTTTAGAAAGGATTGCATGGGCCAAGAACAGTGAGAAATGCGTGACAGAGCTGGCCGTCCTCTCTTGCTCTAGCAGACAGCCAGATGCTAGTGACTGAAGCCATTAGTCATCTCCGACAAGCCCAAGGCCTAGTGCGGAACAGTGTGAGCGTTTTATTGACTGGCTTTCTTTCTTTCTTTTAAATAGGCTATGCTACTTTGCAAAACAAGTCCTTCCAAGGCACGCACGTACAGAAACGTCATTTTTCTAACATGCCTCATGGGTGCAGGCTGCAGACTTGGGGGTAGAGACTTGGGAAACAGCAGGCCACATGGTTTACAAAGCTGGCTGGGGCTGGTGGCTGCTTGGAGGCGGCATTGGCGGAGTGGCCTCGGGGGGCTCATGCTGGCTAAAGTGAGGGGCTGAGTGAGTGTTCGAAACAAGGGACAAACCATGATACCAGTTCCTATCAGTGACATGGAAGTCCTTTAGCTTTTGGGTGGATAAATGTCTCATTGGCCTGCAATTTCAGATCACTGTGGCTTAAGCTCAGCCCAGGACGAAGAAGGAGGGACAAACCCCTGCACAGGCTGGGCTGGTTGTCTTGTGAGAATTAAAGGACAGAAGCAGACACCTCCTGAGGGTTGGAAACTGCTTTCTAGCTCCTTCCTGGGAGTTTCTGGTTCTGAAGACCCCAAGTTCTCTGCAGTCTTGATGGATTCAGTTAATATTTTTTTGTTTTTTTCTTGAGTAGGAGATCAGGGATATGGACAAGGCCAAACTGAGAGGGACAGGCAAGTGGCAGCAAAATGGTCAGAGGCTAAAGAACACCCAAAGCTGTGTGCTGATCCCCAGGGCCCTGGGTCTTGGTTCTGCACCCTAGAGTCACCCTCATGGTTTTCTGTGCAAACCCATCTCCCCCATGCTCACTGCCAGTTGCAAGGTCTCTCCTGAGCACCTGTCCCCACTCTAATCGTTTCTGTCACAGGCACCCTTCACACCCCAGGCCAAGCTACACTCCTCTGAAAGGCCTCAGAGTGTGTATGCGGCCAGAGTGGGGTGTGCTGCCTCATTCTGCCCTAGTTTGAGTCCTTCCCCCAGCTCCCCCACCTGCAGGGGCTCTTCAAGGTTGATTTAGTACATGGGGATGAAAAACAAGCCCAGGGCCCTGTGGAAGTGACTCCCCAGCGGTGGCTGCCCACGAAGCCAGAGCCATATTCAGATGCCACCAAGTCATCTTTGGGGGTTCCCTTGGGTTTGTTTTTGTGGTGCTGGGGGTACTAAAGCATGCTGGGCAAGTGCTCCACCCCTGAGCCACACCCAGAGCCTATCTCTGAGGTTTTGCAATCAAGGGATGCTTTACTGGAATGTGTCTGCAGAACCCACAGGTGGACACATTCTCCCAGATGGACCCTACCCCTTCCCCAGAGTCCCAAGGTGCACACTCACGTTCACACACACACACACTCACACTCATGCTTACCCTAACACACAGTCATGCAGGCACACTCACCCCTAACTGCACTCACACTCCTTACATGCATACCCACCCTATGCACGAGCTTACCTATGTCATGTACCCTCACCCCGATTCTCTGTCTTGCCAGAGAAGTGAGACCCAATTCCCTGTCCCAACACCCAGGCCAGTGTGGACACTCCCACTGCCCGAGAGCCTCTTTTTCACACCCTGGGGTAGGGGATAGTTCAAAGGGATTCAGGCATCACACACAGGAATGGGTACTAGGGCTGGGCTGGGCACCTTGCGGTCATCCAGTTCAGAATCCTGTGGGCAGGAAATGGGCACTGCAGGCTATAATTTAGCCAGAATGACCAACACCCAGTTTTTTCCCATAAAAAAGTCACAGCTTTGTACCTGGAAGACAAATGCTTGGAGGTTTGAAGACACACAATTCAGGAATACGCTGAGATCGGTTGATGTTCCCAGCAAAGAAATTAAACAGCTTAAACCTACAAAAACAAACAAACATGGAGAGGATCAGAAGATGGCAGACCTTCCTGCGTGGGTGTTGGTCTCCTAGGTAACCAAGGAAATAACCTCAGTTCAAAGGGATTCCCCGCCCCCCTCCCAAACTGGTCTGCAGCACAAAGGATCTGTCACCTCTGCAGCGTCAGGTTCAGTCACACTGTCTTAGCCCTGCCACCTGTTGAGATGGAGAGCAAGGCTTTGAGAAGGCAACCCCGCCTTGTGACCACACAGCTGCGTTCAGATGAGCTCACAGACATGACCTCACCTGTCCTTGACATTTTCACAAAAGGGCTGGATTATTAATGCCAGTTCAGTGCCAGGGACATCAAAGCCAGACAGTACGCTGCTCTGGGTAAGGCACCCCCTCAGGGTGTAAGTGTAGGACGCCAGGTCTGGTTCTCTACCTGCACGGGGGGCACTGAGGAAGAAGGGAACTGCTCTGATCGTCCCACCTTTCTGAGCTCTGCTGCCCAGGAAGCAGAGTTTAGAGAACTGAGGAGGCCATGGTGAGCCTGGCCGAGGCTGGGTGGAGCGTCCCCTGACCTTGGAGCCTGCACCCAATGGGTGCCTGCAGCAGCTGCTGGGGTGCTGCTCTCCAGCTGGACTCTGCAGCCTTCTAGGGGTGCTCACAGAGGGCAGCAGGAGTGCGGGAGCCCTGGGCACCAGCAAGCAGTGTGGCGGGCACCTGGGGGCCTTGTGCTGGGGCAGAGCAGCCCCTTGGGGCCTCTTGGGGAGCTGATGCCTGGACAGGGCGCTTTCGGGGCTCCCACTAATCAGGATGCTGTGGGGGGCTCTGAAGCTTGCGAGGTTCTGTGCTGACCTTCATGTCGCTGGGCTGGGGGATGGGGAGTGGTCGAGGGGGGAATCTGGACTGGGGAGAGCCAAGGCAACAGGGTCCAGGGGCAGGGTGGTGGCAGAGGCCATTTACTAACAAGTATGGATGCATTTCAGTCTTTAAAAAATTTTTTGTTTTTTTTGAGATGAAGTCTCACCACATAGTAGACTGGCCTCAAACTCACTATGTAGCCCAGGCTGGCCTCCAACTCTCGGTGACCCTCCTGACTCAGCCTCCCGAGTGCTGGGATTACATGAGTCCATCACCACACCTGGCTCAGTATTTTGATAAATGGTGCAACCTTACCAAGGTTGGCCCCATCTCAAGGTCAAAGAAGAGGCTGGGAAAATCTATGGGTGGCTCTTTTATGTGCTGCTGGACCCTTGTATTCACCTGGCCAGCTGCTGTGTGCCGGCCCCATGCTGAGTGTCCGAGGGGAACACATGCAGGTGATGCCCTGAAGGAGCTCACGGGGACCCGCAAGCAGTGCTGTGCCCGGGGGAGAGGCCCAGGAAGGGGGCTCTGCCCTCCGGGGGAGAACCTGCTGGATCTCACTGGGCATCCAAACAGGAGCCCGGCGCCCACAGCCCCCGGCGCCCACTGTCTAGGTAGGGGTAGGGGTCGGAGCTCTTTCCCTAAGTCGGCCGAGGTTCTTTTCTCTGCAGATGCCCACCCCACGCCAAGTGACCTCACGCATCAGCCACAGGCCAAGCTCTTCACAGCAAGAAGGTTTCTTCTTCCAGATTAAACTCGCAGAGAGCACATGGCCAGAACACCCTGCACTCCGTCACCCGTCTGCGAGATGCTAAACTGCACGGTGCTAAAACTAACGCTGCAAGTGGCCAAGCCGCTGGTGCTGCGCACCGAGCCAGGTTGATCCAGTTCCTACTCGACGGAAGTGACGCTTGAATCTCCGCGTCCACACGGGAGAGGGAAAATGCATTTTCCTTGAGGGAGACACCCAGAGAGAAGTGCTGCTGAGTGGCAGCACTAAACACTCGGCACTATCAGACTCCACTCATTCACTCACCCCTCAGACCCAAAGCGGCAAGACGCCCTGTTTGATCCTCGGGAAGGTCCCGGAAGCTGGGGCCACAGGGCCACAGGGCGTTCCCTGGGACACAGTCCTGCATCAGCACAGCCCACAGGAGATGGCATTTGCCCCGAAGGAGAAATCGGCTCTGCCGCCCAGGCTAGCACCGCGTAGACACCCGATCCCCCAACAAGGAAAGTGCGGGAGGACGATTACATTTCATCTCCGGGTGGCTCTCGGCCGCCTCTGCGTGGCTCGGGTCTCTTTCCAGGGGCTGCGGAGAGAGGTCCAAGGCGCCCTGGCTGACGATGGCTTGGAGATCCGACTTCAAGAGCCTGGCTTTCCTGCTGTTTTTCAGCACCATCCTCATGGTCTAGAGACAGTGAGGGAATCACGATGATTACTCACACCACCGCGTTTGCTCTCGCCCGCTCTGCCCCTCCACAGTACCAAGATTTTGTCATTGTCGCTGAGGAGAAAGAAACAGATTTGAATCGGATCCTCTACCCCGGGGTCTCAGCCTGCACGCGAGTGTTCACCTCCAGAATGGCCTCGCTGCCCGGGGTGTGACCCAGGCTGGGGCAGCGTGGTTTTCCTCCCCTGCCTTATTCGCTGCCCACCACTCACCCAGCCCAGGCCCTCTAGAGGGGACAGAGCAGGTGGCTGGCTGTCCACAGGGGAAGCATGGGACGGCTCTTTAGATTTCAGAGCAGATTCGAGAGTGGCCGTGTGCCAGCACATAGAGCTGTCCCTGGGGATCCACGGAGGACCACGGCCAGCACTGCACGGTGAGCCAAACCGCGGTGACTCAGGGCCTTGTATAAACGGCGCGGTGTCCTCCAGCACGAGGTAAAAATCTATCCAGATGGCTTGGGCGCCAGTGTGAGGCAAACTCTGCTAGCGTGGTCACGCCAGGAAGAGTCTGTCCGTGCTCAGTACAGATGCACACTGCAGGCCCGGGGACTCTCCAGCCAGGGCTGGCTGCAGATGCAGGGGTGGCCTGCGATCTTCTCTCCCGGCCCCTCAGCCCTTCCTAGAGCCCCGAGCATCACAGTCATCCTGCATGAGGTCAAAGCTCAGGAACCTGGAGGCTGGGGCACACTAAGTGCTCAGAGCATGTGTTGGGGGTGTCTGTCGGTCTGCCTGTCCTAGCATCTGGTTCGAGGCCCTTGCACCTCTGACCCTGGCTGGCCCAGGTCCCCTATTCCCTCCCCCACACAGAAACCTCTAAGGGGCTTGGTGGGGAGAGGAGTGGGCGTCTTGTGGGGCGACACAGGGCCCATGTCTCCTGGCCCATGGCCAGCCAGGCCCCTGGTGGCCTCCGCCCTGTGGATGGACAGAAACCACCTGCCCTCGGGGACACTCGCAGCTTCTGAGCCCTCAGCTCCGTCCTGCCGGCGTGGGGCCCGCAACCTACCTTTGCCATGTTGGAAAGGTACGTCTTCCTCCTGAGTCTCTTGACAAACCTCGTGACCTCTGTGGAGAACAAGCATGGGCTATCGCTGTTACCCTGTCCCCAGGTCCCCGCACCCTGGGGGAGGGGGAGGTGCACAGGGAGGCAGGAGCCAGAGTGCATCCCCAGATGTCCCTGTGTGCCAAAACACGGTGTCATCCCAGCATCTGGTGGGGCTGCTGGCTCTGTGTGTGCCTTTGTTGTTCATAGGGAGACAGAAAACAATGGGGGGGGCCTCCCCTCCGCAGACCCCTTCCCAGCAAGCACAGCCTCTCTCTTCCTCTCTCTCTGCAGCCCCCCCTCGTCTGCTCTGTTGTGGGCTCCGCCTGCCTGGCTGTGCCCCAAGTTTCCAAGTGGCAGAAACTGGGATTGGAGTGTCCAGTGTGAGTTGGACACAGCTGGAGTCTGAGTGGTGGGGGCAGACAAGGCCCTGTCCCCTTCTGTAAGGCCCCATCCTATGCCACCCAGGAGCCAACGGTCGAGGAAGCAAGACTCGGGTGTCCAGAGCCATTGGCCTGGGAAGGCTGGGCACGGGGAGGAGTGGACTCAGGAGGGCTGCAGCCCAGGGCGGGACCTCATGAGTGTGAGGGGCCAGTGGCTGCGGCTCAGGCTCCGATGGGAAGCCCAGGGCCAGCGCCCAGGCAGCACAGGGCAGCAGCACGCACAGCACTGGGCACCCTTATCCCTAAGGTGTGGCCCACAAGTGCTGCCGATTTCTGATTTTTTGGGGTTGTGGAATATTTGCAAAGCCAGGATGCGCCGTCTCAGGGACGGGGCCCAAGTCTGAGCATAAAGTTCATTATGCTTCACACACTCCGCACACAGGTGGCCTGTGTCATCTTGCACAGCAAACCTGGCACCCCTGCGTTTCGACTGTGACGACCGTCACTGGAGGTCAGGTGTGGCCTGGAGTCGGCACTCGAGGAGTGTCGGAGAGTGGGGTGTTTCCGATTCGGGGTTTTCTGACTAGGGGTGCTCAACCTGTACTCAAGGGCGACAGCCAGCAGCCAGCCAGTGCGGATGAGCGATCTGAAAGGTCAGCAGGGACCTTGGGATCCAGGGCAGGGAGTGCCAGGAGGGGGAGGAAGCCAAGGCTGTCGGGGGCTTTGTAGGGAGGAAGAGACACCTCACACAGAGCAGCGAGAGACCGCAAGGATGCCAGAGCTAGAGCCCCAGGCCCAGCCTGGCCTTGTGTGGGGCGAGATGGCCCTGTGCCCCACAGGGTGCTGTACACCGTGCATCTCCCTGCGCGGTGGTGGGGATGTAAGCCAGTGCTACCTCCGTGGAGAACAGCACTGAGAGTCCTCGAAAACGAAAACTAGAAATTCCATTTGACCCAGCTATTCCCCTTCTAGAGATCTTCCCCAAAGACTCAAAGACATCATAGCACAGTCATCTGTGCACCCCCACGTTTATAGCAGTACCATTCACAATAGCTAAATCTTGGAAGTGACCTGTATGTCCATCAATAGATAAATGGATAAAGAAAATGCAATATTCACACACCATGGAGTACTACTCTGCCATAAAGAAGGGTAAATCTGGATGCATCTGGAGACTGCAATTTTTTTTTTTTTTGTGGCACGGGATTTAACTCACGACCTCATGCTTGCCAAGCAGGCACTTAGGCCACTGAGCTAGATCCCCGGCCCGAGACTACAATGTTTAGTAAAATAAATGAGACACAAGCTTAAATATCACACAGTTTTTTCTATATGAGAAATCCAAAGTGTAAGTAATTCAAAGAGCAAAATAAAAGACAGCAGAAGAGAGGGAGGTAGATCTTTTGTAAATGGGAAGAGGACCAAGAGACGAGGGGTGAAGGAAGTAAAAAGAAGATGCGTAGTGTATGTGCACCAACTCTCCACAATGAAAGTCATCACTGTATACTTAAAAAAAAATTAAAAGCAAAGGAATTTATTTTGGGGCGTGGTGGAGACTTACCTTTGAGTTTGGAGACCTGTAAGACAGAGGGGAAACCTTCCAACGCGTTAAGAAGCCACCGCTGAAATTTCTTGCTGAATAACCGGACCGATTTCAGGTACTGGATAGAAACGTCGTCCAGAAAGTCACTCAGGAGAAGGTCCTCGAGCCCCTGCGGAGGGAGGATCGGGACACTGTGGCTCAGCGGCTGCTGCAGCGGCTGCTGCTCATGGCCAAGAGTCAGGCCCAAGTCTGAGGCAGTCGCCTGGGGACAGGCAGTTGGCCTCGGGCTGGCGCAGCCTGAATTTAAACTTTTTACAAAGAGCTGATGTCTGATTTGTTTCTTTGGGGCTAGGGATTGAGCCCACGCGCTAGGCAGGAACTCTGCCGCATACACAGTACCAGCCCCTGACTCAAACATTTTAAAATTACGCTGCCGACCCTAGGCGGCTCACGCCAAACGGACTGAAGCATTGGAGCCAGTCCCCACTTTTGCACTTTTGTGTTAAACACTGAGAAGCATGAGAATTGTTAAGGTTGGCGACTGACTCACAGAAGGAGCTTGTATTTTTACGACAAAATGATAAATAACTAACTCTCAGACTTAACGACCGCCACTCTCGAACCCTGCTTCAAACAAAGCCAATCAAACTCCTGGCCGTTACTCATAGGCCAAAGCAATTATCTTGGTGGCTTGTTTTTAAATGTCTTCTTTGGTGACAATGTCCAGGGAAAGAACTTTGGCTCAATTCAGGGGTCATCGGCACTGGATGCTGTGGCTTTTTCTTGATGTGAGGAAATTAAAACAGGAAAGCTCAGTTTCAGACAGAGATCAAAAGGCTTATGGTCCATCACCCCATAGTTACTCCTCAGAGGGCCTGAAGCCCAGGAGCACCGAACGCTGAGGGCCGGGTGGGCTGCTGTGCTAGCTGGGCACTTGCTGTCCATTTCCCGGAAGGACCCAGAGGACGGACAGCGTCTTCCTACCTTGTACAGCTGTGTGTCATAGGACTTCAGGAGCTGGCACACATCAGGCAGGGCCATGAACATCACTACGTCTTGCTGCAGAGATTTCCAGAAAGAGGTAAGCAAGTCCTGCACCTGGTGGAAGGAACAGAACAGACCCCTGCGAGCTCGTTTTGTGCTTTGGGAGAAAAATACCCTGCATAGACTTAATTAGCCCTGCAGGGTAATGGGATGAAATCGTTCTGATGAATCAAAAGCTTTGCCCCTCTGCTTCCCAGGCTGTATTTTGGGAAGATTGTGTTGATAGAGTGCGCCTGGCTGTTGGATGGGACCTGGAATGTACTTGCCTGAGGAGATTCTTTAGTTAGAAATTGACTCCTGACCACCAGGGGGCTCTAGCTGATTATGATAGGAAGAGGCCTGGGTCACAGAAACAGGGTCAAGAGTTGAGGATGAATATTCATTGCCTCACTGACTCAGCCTTGACCGTCTTGGGACATGGACTTGGAAGTCTCCCAAGGACCGGGTAAGCACGGGGGTTGATGTCATTCTACACAGAAGCCATCTCTAAAGACCTGTGGGGGAACAAAATGGCAGCCTCCTTCCTTTTCCGCGCTCCCCATGTTGCCTTTCCAGAATCTTCTCTTGAACCAGATGGCCAATGTGGTTCCCAGCTAGTAAAGACTCCTGCCATGGGGGATTTCCACAGGCTGCTGTTCTGGCCATCGTGAGGACCCACAGTGATGCCTGGCAGGCGCTGTTCCCATGTGTAGGCCATCAAGGAAGTGAGGGTTGGCCCTTGAGTTCACAGTGTTAGGCCTGACTTGGATCCTGTGGTCAAGGTTATCAATTCTAGAGAAGACGTCACCAAAGAGACTGAGAGAGAAATGAAGCACAGGGCGAGGAGCCTGTTCCTCTCAGGTTGGTAACTTTGGAGCCTGGCGCTGAGGGGTCAGCGGGTCTGAACATGGGAAGCAACCTCACCACCCACACCCAGTGTTGGCAGATCCTACTTAGAAATGTCTCTCTAATCTGCCCCCTTTCCCCTCTCTTTCAGTGCCCCAGACTCATCCCTTCTTGCTTGGACTGTAGCAAAACCTCCTGACGTACCCAGACCCACTGTCTGAATAAATCAGAAGTTTTTGTGGGGTTTATGAAGTCCTTGCTAGCAGCAGCCTACCTGCCCTCTGTCTCGTTGGCTTCTCTCCCTTTTAGATAAATGGAGGCACGTTCTGTTACGTTATGCCTGAGAACATCTTGTTGTCTTGGCCCACATCACAGGCTCTATCTGGAAGCCCTTTCCTATCCCATTTCCTGTCCACTGAACCTCTGCTTTTCCTGTTGGGTTTGGCAGCCACTGGGCCTGCTCTGGGGAAATTCTTCAGCCTTCTCTGGTACTCTGCTGAGGCCCCCAAGATGTCCTAACCTACAGCTTGCTGTGGTTTGAATACGGTGTGGCCCCCACTGAGCTCATACAGAAGTGTACTCCCCATTGTGAAGCAGTAAGAGACAGGAAATGTAATCTGACTGTGATGTTCAGAAGTGGGCCTTTGGGAAGTGTATGGATTAGATCCTAAATGTCCCCATAAAGCCTCAGGTGCATGGAAGGTGATTGGATCATGGGGTGCTATCCTCATCGGTCAATTTCTCCATTAATGAGTTCACAGCTGGATGTGGTGTTAGGAGGTGGGACCTGGTTAGAGGTTATCACTGGGCCATGGCCTGGGAAGGTATGTTCTTGTCCTTGGCTGCTCCTTTCTCTTTCTGTTTCCTGACTGCCATGCTCGCCTTTCCACCATGATGTTCATGACTTTGAGCTGGTAGACCATGGACTGAAACCTCAGAAACCATGAGCCAAATAAACTTCTCTTTTTTAAAATTATAGATGTTGGGTAATTTGTCCCAGTGATGGGAAAATGACTAATCCAGGAAGTGATTAGGATTGGATAAGGTCACCAGGGTGATTGAAAGTTGGTGGATGTATTAGAAACACACACACACACACCTTGTCCCTCACTTGCTGTGTAATTCTGTGTGCTACCTTAGGTGGTTAGCAGTTGCACCTTCAGAACTGTGAGCCCAAATAAACCTCTTTTTTTAATATAACAGCCTGCTTCTGGTATTTTGTTATAGTAACCGCTATAGCTTGGATTTGTACTGTCCTGAAGGTCCATGTGTTTGCAGGCATGTCTGCTTACTTGCTTTGCTTTGCTTTCTTTTCTTTTCTTTCTCTTTCCTTTCTTTGTTCCTCTCCCCTCTTTTCTCCCTTTCCTTCCTTCCTTCTCTTCTCTCCTGTTTACAATGTTCTAATAAAAATATCTTCAAATGAAGTTTCATTATTTATATACCTTAGCTATATTACATACCTTATATGTGGTCCAAGACAATACCTTGAGGGAAACAAGGCTGGCTGCAGGTCAGACACAGCCGAAGGCTTTGTCCCAGGCCTGTGGTGCTACAGGAGGTGCTGGACCTTTTGAGAGATGCAGCCCAATGGGGGGTCTTCCTGTCATTGGAGCCAAGCCCTCAAAGGCCTCTCATTTCTCCTAGCTTCCCAGCCACGAGGAACAGTCCACTCTGCACCTCTCTGCTGTGATGTGCAGTGTCTCCACTAAATTGACAGGTCCACCCAGCCGGACACTGAAACCTCCACGAGCAGGAGGCAAGACAAGGCTTCTCTCATTTGAAGTTGACTGTCTCGGGTATTTTGTTGCCACAACAGAAGCGGATGACAAACAGTTATCCTGGAACTTCCCACGTTGTCTCATTTACTGGCTGATCCTGCTCCTTTTATTACCAGAATGTACATGTCTCAAGTCTTGTGGAGAATACTTTGCTAGTCCCAGAAACTGAGCTGGTTACAAAGAATGACTTTGAAGTGTTTGGTGAGGGGGTGAGTGGAGGAAGGAAGGCAGGACTACATCAGACCCTGTGTGCGGATGCACGGTTATAATACAATTACGATATCGTGTGGACGTCAGGGGCTCTGTGCTCTTGTCTCACTAGAATACTTCACATGCGGTCGCTATTCACTGTGCTTATTCCTGAGTGACCATTCTCATCTAAAGTCTCAGTGCTTGAATAATAAAGTGCTGGAAAAAGTTTCATTTCCCTAGAGTTTCATGCACTTGTTTCCCTAGATTTTCATGTATGGCCAAAAGATTTATTTATGTTTTCCATAGCCAATTCTACCTTTTCATTTGCTTGTTTTGGTGCTGGGGATTGAACCCAGGGCCTTGCAAATGCTAACACGTAGTAAGTGAATTCTAAGCGCGTGCTCTGTCGCTGAGCCACATGCTAAAGTGCTACTGTCAGTTCTGGAATAAAATCTCTAAGTCCCATCTCAGATCGCCCGCCTCAAAGCCCTGCTTGTTTTCCATTAGTGTGCATCAGTTCTTTGGCATTACTGTAAATTCCAGGATGACTGTTACTACCAGTGTTTTATTCAAACTCAGCAGGCATTAGGATTTGAAAGTAAAAAGAAGCTGAATTTGTGCTTAAAGCATGAAGCTGTTCACGATTCGCGCCCTGGAGCATCTCCCAAGGCTTGACCCCACCTTCCAGAGCTTCCTGGCCACCTTCTAAGTCCTTCGATGGTGCCATGTGTCCCCCAGCTGTCCCAGGGGTCCTGTCGAGCGGGATGGTTCACAACCGGGCACAAGTGTGTGTCTTTTGGAGATAACAACCTACCCTCTCGAGGTCTTGGTTCCTCACATTTTGCAAAATGTTTCGACAGTAGCCGCAGTATTCGTCAGTGAGCAAGGCCATCTAGGAAGGAGATGGAAAGTGACAGCAGCTTTCGGGCTGGTCCCCTGAGACCCCGCCGCAGCTCCCAGGGTCTCCGCTCCCAGTGACTCTGGCAGGACAGCAGCGGGGCTGCGGGTGTTTCTTTTCACCGAGCAACGTGAACCTTACTGACCTAGAGGTCAAGTCGTTTGTGTTTGGATGTCGTAACTCATGTATTTCTGGGTTTGTTTCACTGATGTGCTCCCTCCCTAAACCCCAAGCCCCCACCTCTTGTATTTCCCAGCCCTCGTTTCTAGAAAATCTTTGCCTCTGCCCCCTGCTTTGTCACAGGGAGGCCCCCACTGCAGAAAGGGACACTACAGTCCCAAGTGGGCCTTCACACAAGGTGCAAGGGACAGGCTGAACATGCTGCCACCACCAAGCCTGGGGCAGCAGGGCATGTGGGTCCTCATGGGTCCGTGAGGAGGTAAATGTCACCCCAGAGTCACGATAGTGACCACTGGCAAAACAAGACATTTCCTGCCCTAAATATCATCTGGCGTGAAAAGTTAGCTTTCCCTGTGACACACACCTGCCTTTTTTGTGTGTGTGGGACTGAAGATAAACCCAGGTCCTGCTGCAGCCTGGGCAAGTACTCTCCCACTGCCCTGTACCCCAGCCCTTTTCAATTTCATTTTGAGGCAGACTCTTGCTGAGTAGTTCTGGCTGGCCTTGAACTTGTGATCCTTCTGCCTCAGCCTCCTGAGTAGCTGCAATCACAGTTGTGCATCACCATGCCCGGCACAAACCTACCATTGTGTAGGAGTATTTCTTTGCCAGTTCTTGTTCCCAAAGTAGACATCTTCTGATTTCAGATAAAGGGAGGCCAACCGGACCAGTCTTTAGTGGTGAATTATTTTCACGCTAGAAAAAATTTACACAGTGGATTATTTCTTTAGAATAAAATGCATTTTCTGGCACATAAACCATGTCATAATCACATTGCTGTTCCAGGTTCATGTTCTCTTAGATGCATTATTGATTCCAGCAACTCTCTCCTCATATTTCAATCTCAATGGCATTCACCTTTTTCTGTATCACACTAAAAACTCTGACCACCGGGGTGGAGGGCAGGATCTAAGGTGTGATCCAAATGGATTTCTCTTAGGTTCGTGTCCTGCAGTCATTATGAATAGCCATATCTAACACAAATACGATCTACAAATAATGCAATGTCATAAACACATTCCTACAACCTTTATGCTTACAACTGTTGCTTCTGGAAATAAAACCTCATCCTATCTGGATCATCAGGCCTGGTTCATAAAACATGGTCTGCTGTATCAACAATCTCAGGGGCAGAGTTGACGAGGGCCATGAGAGGCACAGACTGCTGTAAAATAACAAATTACAGACTGCCATGGAAGAAAAAAGGTGACAGAGCAGAAGGGACATTCCCCATTCCTCCTGGTGTCTCCCACACTGCTGGCCCCTCTGAGAAAGGGGACTCATGACTGTCCCAATCTGAAAGATTTTGATTTTATTTGAAATGATTTCTTCAGGGTTCTCTTGGCCTCCGTTTGTTTGTTTTATTTTTGAGACAAGGTTTTGCTATGTAGTCCAGACTGGGCTTGAACTCACTATATAGCCCAGGTTGGCCTGGAACTCATGGTGATCCTCCTGCCTCAGCCTCCCAAAGGCTGGGATTACAGGCGGGCACCACTGGGCCAGCTCCGTCCTGGCTTTCTGATTAACTTTCCTAAGGATAAAGTGGGATGAAATAATTCCCACAAAGTGGACACTGAGCTACACCACCTGCCATGGGGATTGCGACTTGTTCTGTTTCCAGTGCAAAGGGCTCCCTGTGACTGCACGGTGCCCAGGTCCCAGTGTCACTCCTCGCATTCTCTGCTCTCTCAGGCCCACAGCCGAAGCCGCACAGAATCACTGTCACATGCTTGAGTGGGTCTTGTCTGTAAGGCGCCCTCGGGGACAGGAGCTGCTCAGCCACCGCCCCCCAGAGCGCCACACAAGCCGAGGAACAGGCCCCACAGGGCTCGTCCTCCTCCTCTTCGGGCCCCTTGGCATCACACGAGGACGGGGGGCCTTGGGATGGTGCTCGACAACCTCACCCTGGGACTCTTTCGCGGACCTGGCCCCACTGAGCATCTGCGCCAGCAGCGAGCCCTCTCCCTGGGAAAATGTGTGCGTCATCCTCCGAGGATGCCAGGCTGGAACTTTCTGGAGCAGAGCAGGGATAGCAGAGTCTGCAGACATGGGTGAAGCAGGAGGACAGAGAGGTGACAGCCAGGGTCCTTGAGGTCCCAGCGAAGGCCAGCTGGAAACCACGTCATCTGAGGGCTGGCACTTCTCAGGCCCCAGGCAGGTGGAACTCAGGTCCATCGCCGGGAAGGTGGCTCATTCCTGGAGTCCACAGGCCTGGCCACAGCTCTTCTGATGAAGAAGATGCAAAGAGTGCTCAATGCCAGCTCGGGCTGGCTTCTCACGCTGCAAACCCCACCGCACCCCAAGTGTGGAAACATCCACCCCAGGGACAGCCTGGAATCCGGACCTTGCCAGCTTCTCCACTGGGCCTGCTCAAGCAGGGAGCTGCAGCCCCAGGCAGACGGCGCTCTGCCCCAGTTTACGGAAATCCCTTCCTTGCCACATGACGAGCACATCTGCCTTCCCCTGCTTCAGAAGTCGTCTGGCAGAGAAGGATAGGGACGTTCAAGAAACGAGCACAGGGAGCATATAAAAGTGCATTACACAAAGCACCATGAAAGGGCAATTCATGAGTTCCTGGAGTCAATTCCCTTGCGCCTCTTCTTCCATAGAAATTACTTCAAGCATAAGTTTCTCATTACACACCGAAAGGAACTGGCCTTTTGAAAACCGATTCTATGTTAGTCTTAGTTTTAATTTTAATTTTTTGGTGCTGGGGATGGAACCCAGGCCTTGCACCTGCCAAGATGCACTCTACCTCAAGCCCTGGGGGCGGGGGGGATTAGATACCTCAAATTGAAGTATTTTCTTTACAACATAATCAGAAATCTAAAGTAAAAGGTGGCACAGAGCTGCTAAAGTTTGAGTGTATGCAGTCTTCAGTGACCATGCATGCTACACCTTGGATGTTAAATGGCCCCCAGGGGCCTGTGTGTTAAAAGCTGGGACCCAGCCTGTGGTGCTATTGGGACAATGTGGACCTTTCAGAGGTGGGGCCTAGTGGGAGGCCTTCAGGTCTTGGGGGGGGGTGTCCACAAAGGGGATTGGTGGACCCTGGTCTCATCCTCTTCCTTTTTTTTCATATACCGGGCATGAGGAAAAGAGCTTTGCTCTGTCACTCACTGCCCACCGTGATGTGCAAGTCCAGAAGCAAATAGACAAATGATCATAGACTGAAACTTCCATACAGTCAACTGATGCAAGCCTTTCCTCTTCTTTCTTTTTCATCCTCTGCTTCTTTTTTTCCTCTTTCTCCTTCCTCTTCCTTTTCCTCTTCTTCTTATTCCATTTTTTGTTCCTGGGGGTTGAACCTAAGGATTTCTCACTGAACTGCATTCCCAGTTCTTTTATGAATTTTTAAAAAATGAAATAGGGTCTCATAAGTTGCCCAGGCTGGGCTCAGACTTGCAAACCTCCCACCTCAGTCTCTGAATGCTGGCGCTACAGGAATGCACCAGCATGCCAACAACCTTTCCTCTCTTAAAGTTGCCTCAGGTATTCTGTTACAATAGTAGAAAGGTGACTGGTGCAACACACTGTGTGTCAGCCCTGAGGACACAACAGAGGGCATCTTCTACCTCTCCTGGGCACTCCATCAGTCCTCCTGGGTGCACTGGTACTTCCTGCATCCTTGAACACACAGCTCCCAGAATTATCGCCCTCAAAGCTAGTGTGTGTGTGTGTGTGTGTGTGTGTGTGTGTGTGTGTGTGTGTGTTTGAGGTTAAGAGCAGAATATATTTATTGAGGACAGAAAGCTTTTGTCTAAGAGAGACAGAGTCCCGAGTGGGTTGCCAGCGAATGTATGTTGCAATTCTCCTTTGAATATACCTTAACGGTGTTCAGACAGTCTCTTGAGTCAAGTCTAAATTCTCCCACCTGGCATCCACCCCTGCATCATCTGGACCCCTTACATCCCTCCTGCAAAGTCTTGTCTCTTCCTAACATCTTCGTACCTTGGAAATCCAGTTAAATGCCTTACATGCAGCTAGACAGTATGTTCCCTGAGGACAGGGACCACGCCCGTCCCCAAGCAGTGCTTGCTGCCCAGAGAACTCCCAGCAGTCAAGGTCGAATAGGTGACTGGTTAAGGGCCACTCAGAAAAAGAGCATCATTCACAGGGAAACAGGTGCAGCTAACCAAGTAATTAGTGAACATCGTTGTATTGTAACGTATCTTATTCAACACTCACAGTTCTCTCTTGTTGGACAATGTTGTTATAATCAACAGATTTTTCAAAGGCGACATCTCCACTGTGGAAGAACAGAGAACAGAGAAGTAATTTTAGTCAGACACCTGTCTCTCGGCACAGAAATGAGATTTCTTTTGCAGTGAAGTTATTGGTTTGGGGTATGAGTTTTATTGCAAAATCCTCCTCCAGTTTCTAGCCACAAATGGAGACAGTGCATGTTTGGAGTTTTAAAAAAATCCACTTCTGTAACTGGGACAACCCTGTCTTTATTTTTAAAGTTTGTTCCTTTTGGAAGAAAAGATATGATACCATCCGGAGTATGACTTGCTCCTGTGGGAAAAGAAAAATCATCAGGGAAACAAACTCTTACTACTTTCTGATTTCAGCCCTCTTTAAGTGATCAATTCAGAAGTGATAATAACCTCTGAGTCAGCGGTTGCAGCCGAGCCCCTCCTCAGAAGGAAACAATTGGTGACGAATGGGGACCTGCAGGTGCCACGTCACCAGGGCTTGGGTTCGTGTATTACGTCGGAGACATCTGCATGTAATAGGGAACACATTTGGTCCTGTCCATGCGTGTGGCATGATTTCTCTTTAATGCTGGGTATTTGAGAAACGGAGAGCCTGGGGACTCCCCCTTGTACTTCTGATGCCTGGGGTGTGGGGTGTCTCCTGCTCAGCTTTCCCGGCAAGCCCCGGGGCTGTGGCTGAGTCTAGGCAGGTGTGACTCTGGCATCTCCGCCCACGCCAGGTACACCCAGGTCTCTATGTTTGATGGTGTCAGAAAGGAGGAAGGGGGCTGTCAGTCGGCTTCCAGAAGCAGGCGCCATTGTCAAGGGGAGGGGGCTGGGGGATGCCGGCAGGGGATGGGGAGGACAGTGGCTTTCTTCTCACATGGGAAGATCCGGTACCACATCCAGCCCCTCAAAAACCCCACAGTTTTCCTCTGAAGGTTTGTGTCCATCTATTCTCTGACTCAAATCATGGAAAGCCGGGCAGAATATTTGCTACCCACCTGATCAACGTTTTCACCTAACCCGCTACTTCTGAACAAGGCCCACAGATTCAGGACCTGGATCCAATCCCACTGGGGAGACCCTCTTCACCTCCCAATAAAAGCTGTCATCAAAAGATATTTGACTTCGGATCCCTGAAACCCAGCGGATACGTGCATACACCCTGCTGAGGGACGACGGGCAGAGTGAGAAGGTGAAGCCTTTGAAGAGGTTTCCTCGAGGCCTGGCCAGGCCTTCGGCTGCGGCAGCGGGTGGGGTCAGAAGTCAGGGGACCTGCTTTGGTGGCAGTGGTCAAACTCCTGAGTGAGAAGGACCAGGAGCTGCAGGAGACCTGGCACTTATTTATTGCACAACAAGAATGAAGATTTAAGGCAATTTGCGGAGAATGAAAGAACTTTGCATCGAAAAGAAATAACAAAGGTAAAGCACCAAATTATCTTACTTTTGCATCCTTCACAAGAAACAGATGATAATGCTTTGATTCTGGAGATGACCTTAGATGTGCTTCTGGGGTTCAGAAGGCTGCAAACACAGGACATTTGAAGGAGCAGTGCAGAGTACAAAGAGGGCCCAAGACCGTGCAGCAAGACTGCACCCGCTCTAGCACAGTGACAGTGGCGATATTAAACCAGCCTGTGGGATCGATCGGGTGATAAATCCTGAAGACCTGAGAACTCATGTGAAGCGAGTCAGTGGAGCGGGGGTCAGCATGAAAGTACCACGCTCAGTGCTGTGGGGTCAGTCGTCTTCCAGCGGGGGACGGCTCGACTCAGAAAAGGAGGTGACTGTAAAGAAGTTACGTGCAGGGCTCTACAGTGTCTGGCGGAAGAAACAAGTTAAGAGATACGGTGCTGGAAAGATTCAGGCTGGAACTCAAAGGCGGGTCACGGGACGTGAGACCACGGACTCAGCCACAGAACCGGACCACAGCTCACAGAATAAAAATATCACAGCACAACCCTGGAACGTTTCTGCAAGGAGCTTAGCTATTGGGGGAATATAGACAGTCACTGAAGGACTCTATGTTGATTATGAATCCTTAGTAGAAATTATTTCTAAAAATGTTTAAGGTGATTTCATTTTTTTAAAGGGTTTTTTTGTTTTTTGTTTTTTGGTCTTTTTGAGACAGGGTCTTGCTATGCAGTTCAAGCTGGCCTTGAGTTCACTTTGTAACCCAGGTTGGTCTCAAACTCACAACAATCCTCCTGCCTCAGCCTCCCGAGTGCTAGGATTACAAGTGTGCACCACCATTCTGGGCAGATGACTTCTTATTAAAGCCTTTTATTAGGAAAAAAAGATTTGAAGGGTCTCAGCTACTCTGATTGTCATACATTATGGACTGAATTGTGCTCCCCACCCACTATCAATTTCATATATTGAAGCCCTGGTCTCTAATGTCACTATATTTGGAGATTAGATTTTTTTACTTTTTTATTTTTCCTGGTGCCAGAAATCAAACTCAGGACCTATGCTTATCAGGTGCTTGCTTATGCCACTGAGCTATATCCCTGGCCCTAGAGATTAGATTTTTAAGAAAGTATGAAAATCAAGTGAGGTAGTAAAATCAAATGAGCCCTAATCCTCTCCCTCCTCTCCCCTCCCCTCCCCCTCCCTCATCTCCCTCTCTCTCTCTCTGCAACAAAGGCCACGTGAGAACCCAGAGAGAAGGGGCCAAAAACCAGGAAGAGAACCTGCACCCGTGAGCACCTTGACCTTGGCCTTCCACAGCCACAACCACGAGGATGTAAATTCCTGTTGCAGAACTCCCCAGCCATGGCATTTTGTTATGAGAGCCTAACCCAACACGTCGTGATCCAATAATATTTTGGGTAGGTGGATGTGACAATGATGGAGTTTCTCCAGGTAAAATTTACAAACAGCCCACCACCCCAGACTCTGGGACATGATAGCAACAAAACAGCCAAAATAAATAACCTGAAAACTAAGCCTAGAATGGAATAAGGCAGAAGAAAGTGTCAGAAATGAAAATTAACTGAATAAAGGGCTAAGAAAAAAGGAACTTAATTAGGAAAATATGATCATTAGTCTTAAAGATGTCTTAAAAATCACTTGTGAGGCTTTCTTCAGCTAAATTAGAGGGAGGGCAATTTCTCCACAGTTCTACAGTGTGTCAACATGCTACTCCTGATGTTTCCTATAGAAAATGTATGTAAACCACAGTATGAATACTTGTGACCATAGCATGAGTATACTCAGCTCTGACCATCCATCCAGTCATCCATCACCCAATCATTCGACTGTCTGTTTGTCTATTTGCTTATGCTTCTGTTTCTTATTCACTCATCAAGTGTTTATTAGGTGTCCACTACACGTCAGGCATTGTGCTATGCCTTTTTGGATATAGCTGGGATTAAAATAGACAAGGCCTCCCATTTCTGAGGTGGGAGTCTATTGGGAAAGAGAAGCACAAAGGCAAAAATGTCGAGCAAGGCACACGGCAGCCGAAGTGTAAGGTGTGAGGGTCCCTTCCGAGTCCTTTGTTAACCCAGCAGGCCACACGTACACCATCGCGGGAGTGCGTCCTTTGCAATTAATTACCCCAATTTGGTTGGTACTCATCACAACCAAATGCTTGGGAAGCATTTGCTAAACTCTTTTGATGATGATGGTGATTTTCACGGCGAATGGTCTGGACGCTCGGAACCAGCAACACAGAAGCAGAAAGGCCTGGTTCACTCAAAGCAGTGACGAGGTGAATTCCACCCTGTCACTCACACCCCTCTCCCACCGGACTCGCATAGCTTTGGAGCGATGAGTAATGTTCGTCAGGGCTGAGTAATGCTCTCGAGTGTTTAGAATTTTTAAATGCAACTCCCAGGTTTCTGCTGCATATGGGTTTAATTCAAGTGTCATGGAAAGGGGGTGGCACTGGTTTTCTCTTCTTTCCGAGGAAGTCTGAGAAGCGGTCTGACATGTGGGGTCCTCCCTCGGGGAGCTGTGCTACTCTGTAACATTAATTGGGAGAATTTTATACATCAAAACAACAATAGTGGGAAAGAGAAAACATGTTGCTCCGTGGAGCAATGGGATCATCACAACCAAGTCCTCTTCCCCACCTGACCAGACAAAGATGGGA
>RJWT010013622.1:0-21641 GCA_004365215.1 Cuniculus paca | reverse complement strand
TTATGAAAAGTTCAAAAGAGAATTCATGTTTTTCAAGAGTCATTTCAAACCTGAATGACAATGAAAATTATCAACTTCATGATTGCAAATTAATTGCAACAGTAGTTAATTTGTCTGGACCTACTCCTTATTACACTGATTATTTATGAAGTGAGGTAGAGGGAGATTAAAAATGGAGAGGAAACACCATGAAAGCTTTGCACAATAACATTTGTGTTGATATGTGAAGCTCAGAGACCAGAAAAAAAGTGAGACTATGTAAATATCACCAGAAATTTTACAGAACCCTAAGACATTCTCCTACTCCATCACTGTAACTATCCTATGGAATATTGTGTCCATTTTTGAGGTAAGAATTCAATTGTACCAAGAAAAAGAAATTCTTTAAGAATATGATGTGGCTTGAGAATTAAATTAGTTTCCTAGAAAGAAACTTTGTCTACTACTGAGTACTTTTAGCCGTTCTCAATTATTTTCATGCCCAACAGACACTATAAACCAGACAAGGTAATTTTCACTGCCACTTGGCCAAAGCCTCGTATAATTTGCTGCAACTGCCAAAGCTTTCATTTCCTCCTAATAATGGAGCCTTAATCCTGCCCTTTGCAGGGACAGTGGAAGTTATTTATGATTCCTGAAGCACCACTTCAAAGAAGATCCTGGAGAAATAAAAAACCTTGAAAAGTACTCGCACTCCACTTACCTGACTATGCAGGCCTTCTCCACCAGGTTCCACAGAATTCTGCAGTTTGGAGCATAGAATATTTTTCAATTAGTTTGTTGTTGTTGTTGTTTAGGCTTGTCAGAAATGTGCTTTTCTAATCATATACACACTTAAAGTGCCAAACATCATGTCACAAAAGTGACAAATATAGATATAAATTTTGGAGGCAGAGGAAAGATAATAGTAAGACTGTAATTTCAAAGGTTGGGCCCTCAAAGTCAACAACGTGTAAGACGTAGCCAAAAATGCACTATGAAATGATTGGAATCTCAATTCATAATCAATTTTAAAAATTAGTTTCACTCTGGTAGTTCATCTGTCCCATTTTGAAGGACATTTTCTTTTAGTCACAGTTGGGACCACCTCTTCCTACAAAAGAACCAGCTTCAAGAAGCCGGCATGAACCCAGATATGGAGAAATGAATGGAATTTCTCGCTCATCCAGCTTTCCACTGACATTCATTTTTTCCCCATTATTTCAACACACAGTGTATTTTTTAACGCATTAGCATATACTGCAGAGTTTAAGCATACAAATTCTTCCAGACCTTGAATCTAAATTCCGGCACCAAACAAGGCAACCTTACGACCATTACTCATTTCTATTTGTTGTTACCATTCAGCTAGCCAGCACGTTGCTTTGCGAAGCCTAACAAATGACCTCTTCAGTGCAAATGTGCTCAACACATGCCTTAACTAGGCGAGTGGGACCTGGATTTCCAGGGAGGACCAGGAAAAACTTCACTGAATATGTTACATTACACAAAGAGCCTGAAAGACGCGGAGGGATTCAAGGGAAGACATCTCAGACAGAGAAAAGTGAATGTGGCAAAGCATGAACTAAAATCAGGACTGCAAACAAAATGTGCAGAAAAGGGTTCCATAACGAATGAAGAGAAAAAAGCAGGTGCAGATCATGGAGGAAATTTGGGGGACGGTTTGTAGCTGCATTCTAAGAGAAAGGTGGAAGTTTTAAGGAACTTTAATCTAATTTGCATTAATCAATCATAACTATTTGTAGAAAAACACTGAAGAATGACCAGCATGGAAGAAGTCGGGAAGCAGCAATGGCAGAGAACATAGAGTGAAAGCAGTAAGGATGAAAAAAGTTCACAGAGATGCTTTTGAGAAACGGACATGTCAGGGCTTACTTTTGAATTCACTTGGGTGAGGGTTAGGCTGATCCGAGAAGAAAGAGAAGGGAAGAATTATAAATGACTTCTAAATGTTCAAAATTCTTACTGGGAAGATGACAACATTGAAGATATCAGCATTTCCTTCTTGGAAAAAGAATGATGTTGAAAAATTGTGTTCAGTTAAAAACACGTCTTAGTAGTGTGGGCTCATGCTGGACCCGTAGGTTGTATCTTTCTGGCTTCTACCCTTTTTGGGGAACATGAAACTCTCTGGGAAGCCTGGGGACCCCGGTTTAGTTTTGATAGGAGAAACTCACAGAGATTCTTCATCTCGACCTGATCAAAGAGCAGGGTCAGGATTACAGGAAGCAGGATTCACAGACTTCTCCCTATTTCAACAGGAAGCAACTTCTTGTTACATAAATTTCAGCTTATTATTTTCTTTTTCCTCTCCACCCTATAGGACCCAAAGAATTTCTGAAACATGAAATCCAGGAAATACGATAAAGTTCTGCACTGGGCCTTGCAGTGTACCACCTAGAAGCAGTGAAACCTAGCTTCTCTGTTTCACATGGCTGTTACCACTGGATTGGGGAGACAGGAAATGAGAAAAGCATAAGAAAAGGAAACTACCTCAAAAAACAATTAAGCACTTTCATAATTTTTCTTATTTCTCAAATTTCACCAATTAGTATGTATAACCTACTTAATGAAATGGTGATATTCCAAATACTTAAGAAGATTTTACATTCTTAAGGGTTATATGGAATGACAGGCATTTTTTTCTCACAAACACAGATACATATATGTGGACACATACTTGAAAGTAGCAAGAAAAATCATTCGGTTAGGAATCAGCACTTTTGTCTACCAACTAAACGGACAGAGCAGAGTTGGCTAGTAGGAGATGAAAAGCAATTAAGAAGTGAACTGAGGAGGTGAACCTATTCATATGATTACAAAAATTAAATGACAATTCAAAATGTTTTAGCTATTCATATTTTAAAACCTCAATGTTTTTTCTTCAAAACTAAAATCATAAAGCAGAAATTAAAAAAAAAACAAACAAAAATAATCAAAAACAAATAAAAAAACACTTGTTACTTTACAGAAAGGATTACAAAAGGATTTAATGCTCATTATGTCTTAATCACACATAGCAGGTGAATGTGACAAGTGCAACATCTTTTTCAGAGGTTTTTCTTATACCTGCAATGAAATAGAACTCATTTTAAAAAAATCGTTACATTATTGAGTACAATAAACTTATTTAAGAGAAAGAATGAAGATGGTAAAATTCTCTGCTAAATTTTGTGGCCAGCTCTTTTATGTAACTATACAACTCATTAAGTTCAAAATTCTAATTCTAAATAGAATTTTTAGGTGACACAAGAGCTAGTTTGAGAAATGGGCTTCACAAATGTGTTTCAAGTCAGCATTTGTAAGTTTGAGGAAATGGAGTCAGAATTCTGGTCTGGGTAACTTGTGATTTCATAGGATCTATGCATAAGCTGATAAAGTAGACAACTGTGCTTCATCATCCATGTCATTTTCCCTGGTCCCTGACTTTTTCTGAGCCATGTAGAGGTATGAATAACTTAGTGGGTCTTCACAAAATCCTCATTCCTGTCCATGAACCCAAATTGTTCTCTCTTAAATTATTTACTCAAGGTGATTTTATCCATAATTGACCAGCAGTTATAGATTGACAGCATTTTATTTTCTCTCTAAGGTTACCCTAAAATATTCACTCACTCACTCACTAACTCTAGCTTATTATTTAATAGCCACTGCAAGTTAGAAAATGCACTTCCTCTCACACTCCCGATGTTTATCATGTAGAGAAAGGTGCAAAAATATGTAAACATTAAGTGACATACAAAAAACATAATTGGTCTTAAGAAGTCATATGCTCAAAGGATTTGAGCTAATGTATAATGTCAGCAAAGGTTTCTCTGAAGAAATAGGATTTTTATTTTGCTAATGGAAATCTTGATGTTAAAGAGCTGTTAACACATACACATTCATCCCATGAACAATTATAAAACAATGATATTCAAGTAACATGACTCTCGATTTTGATGGTCAATACTTAATTAATAAAAATAATTGTAATGTTTTCTAATTAATAGGAAACTTAGTGGTCATGTTTGGCTTTTCTCAACTTCATATCTCTAAGTGTCCTTTACCCATCTCTGGAGAAGACATGAGGATAAGATTGAAAATTTAAAGAGATGATATTGAAAGGTTTATGACAGGGCCTAGAGATTTAGATGAATACAAACGGAATGTTACTTTTCCCCTCTGTAGACCTGATGCTCATTCATTCATTTATTCAACTATTCATTTAAATCCTACAAGATGCTACTCTCCATGAAGGCAGAAATTAGTATTTTCATTTCATAATTCTAGGGGCAGAATTGTTGCTTGATTCTGCACATGTCAGTGCAACAGACGTATGTTCATGCCTTCTTATGTATTTGCTTTAATAGAATAAAAGCTTAGGTACTATTACTGATGTTGACATGATAAATCACAAAAAGAAAAGATTAAGACATTGATTATTATATCTGAGCATAAGAATATGGTAATATATGGGCAATTGACATTTTAAATATCTGGGATATGATGAACGCTCTAGAGATATCGCTATGCCCTAAATTGCCATACTTCCAAAAAACAAAATTTACCTATACTTTACTTTGAAGTTGACTTAAATTGTTTCTCAACATAGTTACTCCATCTGAACCACTTGTAGGCCTGGTTTTATTTACAGACTTGTTGAAAATAAGAGACTTTTTTTAATGAAGGCTATAAATGACATTACATTATTTTCATTTTCATTAGTTGAGATATTTTCTAGTCTTTTAAGCTAGTTTAAATAAAAACATACTGGAGGAAAGAGGGCATCCTAACCATGTTTATCAAACAGATTATTTTTGAAGAGCAGCTCAACTAGGTAAATGTAAGACAAAAGATTGAACACTGCCAGCTCTAAAAGGAGAAATTATAGGGAGTTAAAAGTAACTTCTGAAAATTTAGCTTTCACATTAAATTCATGGTGCTCCAAAATAAACTTGCATAAAACATTTTTGCCTATTTTCATAAAGACATTATTACAACTAGATCTATACCCTTGTAGAGTATTCCAGTGTTTTCTAAAAATCTAACAAGCACTCCAGTGATTGATCTAAGCCTCCTTAGTGGTGTTTTGCCTTAAAAGAAGAGTTGTCACCATTCTCCTGACATTGGTCCTCTAAGTGGATAGAAAATCTCCATTTCCTTGGTTAAAAACAACAGCAACAAAAACACTTTGAAGGTTCTTTATTTTATTTTTGTTTCAAAAGGAAAAGGAAGAGGAGGTTAAAACAAACTTGAGCACTTGAATAGCATGCGACCTATCCACAAACACGCAAAAATGATGACTGGAGCCCTTTTGAGCTAAAGTTCCAAAGTGCTTTCAAGTACTGTATCATGGATTTGTTCTACTCTGACAATCTCCAAATGGAGCGTGGGCATCTCAGAAAGTGCACTCAATGATTCATATGGGTGTGGGAAAAAATTTTAAAGTTCTTTTTAAAGGACATTTTTAAATTAAGGTATAATTTGTATCCATAGAAATGCACTCATGTTAAGTGTACAGTCTGATTAGTTTTGACAAATGCTTGTACTTGTGTAACCCACACAGCTCCCAAGGTGTCAGTTATTTCCATCACTCCAGAGAGTTCCCCTGTGCCCTTTTATAGGCAAATGGAGCCACGTCCCAAGGAAACACTTTCAGAAACTGTATTCCCACAGATCGGTTTGGTCTCAGTTTAAAACTCAAATAATTAAAATCATTGATTCTGAGTCTGAGTATCTTGCATTTTTTTCATATAACAAAATGCTTTAGAGAGTCTCATAGTCACTGTTCATAGAAAATTATGTTATTCTATACAGTGTCTCAGCTTGTTAATGTATCCATTACTTCTGTATTTGTGTATAAGCCTATTTTGTTGCTCGATTTTAGTTTATTCCATCTGCTATTTGTTCTTCTGTTTTCTCTTGTACATCCTTCCATGAAAGAACATTGTATTTTATGTCATTTTTTGACTTTCTAAAATTTTAAAATGATTTCACATTCGTAAGAAGATAAAAAAGTGCTATGTTCTGTGTAACTATAACTTAAATTCCTCCAGTGAGAAAATTTTTATAATAACTCTAATAGAGTATGAAGATCATCGAGTCAGCAATCCAAGTTTATAGACTTTACCGGTTTTATTTGTACTTGTGTGTGTTTCTGCTTGTGCACAGCTGTGCAACTTTATGATGTGTAGATGAACATAACCAACCACATTCAGTGTATACATAAACCTGTTCTGTCACCACAAAAATGTGACATGCAGTCTCTTTACAGCCATACACACTTCCTTTTTCCTCTTAACTGAACACTCACATCACAGCTGTGTTCTTCACCTCTAAAATTTTGCCATTTCACAAATTGTACATAAATTGAGTCAGGTAGCATGTACCTTTTTGTTTTTTTTTAAATATAAATTTCCTTAACATCCATTCAAACTATCATGTTATTTTTAGTCAAGTCATTTTCATCATTGAGTTGTATTTCACTATACAGACGTACTACAAGTTTTTTTGTCATTCACTCCTAGAAGGATATTTGGTTAGTTTCCAGCTACCATGAATAAAGACACTATGAACATTCATTTACAGCTTTGTATGTAGACATATTTTTATTTGTCTGGGATAAATGCCCAGGAGCACAATTAATGAGTTTTCTGGAATGTGTATGTTTAAATTTTACCAAAAATCTTCAAACTGTTTTCCAGAGCAGTAATTCATTATAGATTCCCACCAACAATGTGAAAGAAATAAGATTTTCAATCCTTGGTAATATTTGCTAGTAGAGTTTTTCAAACAAATTTAGTTCTTCAAATAGGTGTAATTGATAACTCATCATGGCCCTAATGTACATTTATTAGTGGTTAGTATTATTGAGCATAGTTTTATGTTCAGACATTTTTGCTATTCTCTTATAAAATGTCTGCTCTTATTTTAATTAAGTTTATTGATACATTTTAGATATACATAATGATCACATTCATAATAGGGAATTTTACCTGCCCATGGTATATCTTGATTCTTCTTTTTATACTATTCCCTTCCTCTTCCTTGAACTCTTCTCCTTATTTACAAGACTTTGTTTATATTTTTCCTTCTTTTCTTTTTTTTCTTTTCCCTTCCTTCATTTCTCCCTCCCTAATTTCTCTTCCCATCTGAATACCTTTTTCCTATTTCTCAATATCTGTTAAATATTTTGGTCCTTTCTTACACTTTCAGTTTCTCACACAAGAGACATAATGCAGTATCTACAGATATGTGTCCAACTTACTTCTTTTGAATATACGGTCTCAAGGTGCACCCATTTTCCTAGAAATGTCTCAAGTTTATAATTATTGCTCAGTGGTATTCCATTATATGAAAAAGCACATCTTATTTATCCATTCATCATTTGATGGACCTTGAGGCTGTTTCCAAGATTTAGCTATTACAAACTGTGCTGCTAAAAACATGAGAATGAATATATTGCTGTGGTATGATACTTTTAATTCTTTTGGGAAGCTACCAAAGTGAGAAATAGCTGGGTCAAATGCAACTTCTAGTTTTAGTTTTGTGAGGAATCTCCACAAGCCTCTTTAATAAATGGTGCTGGAAAAACTGGCTTTCCATATGCTGAACACTAAGACTAGACCCATGTCTCTCACCATGCACTAAACTAAAATCAGAATGGGTCAAAGATCTAAATATTAAAACAGAAACACTAAGTCTGCTGGAAGATAAAATAGGTTGAACACATAGGTGTAGGCAAAGACTTAATGAACAAAATACCAATCACACAGAAAATATTACAAAGAATCAGTAACTTGGACCTCATCTTATTAAAAAGCTTCTGCACAGCAAAATAAATCATCAACAGTGAAGAGACAACTCATAGAATGGGAAATATTTTTACTGGCCTTTCCTCAAAAGACTAATATCTAAAATATACAAAAAAACTAAATTCTGTACCATCATTTCTATTCTTTTTAAAAAAATAAAAAAATTATACCCCACATATTTAAAGATCAAATTCAAAACTGGGCTTCTGAGAAGAACACACACTTCTATGATGAAGAAGTAGAAATGGCAAATGCATATATGAAAAAAATGTTTAACATCACTGGTCATTCAAGAGATGCAAATTAAAACAACAGTGAGATTCCATCTCACTCCAAAAAGAAAGCCTATTATAAAGAAATCAACCAACAAATGCTGGAGAGGCTCTAGGGAAAAGGAATTTCTATCCATTGTTGGTGGGAGTGTAGACTGGTACAACCACTGTGGAAATTTCTCAAAAAATTAGAATTAGAGCCCCCATTTCACCCATCTCTTCCACTTCTGAATATCTTCTTAAAAGAATTGAAAACATCTTGCCACAGCAATAAATGCCCACCCATGTTTACAGCAGCACAGTTTGTATAGCTAAATCTTGGAAACAGCCCAAATGCCTATCAGTAGAGGAATGAATAAAGATGTGGTTCCAAAGATTCCTTGCTATGATTTTTTTCTAATGATTTAATAATTTTGTGCTCTATATTTAAATATACAATCCATTTCAGTTAACTTTTGTGAACAGTGTGAAAATTAGGTTATGCCCTCCCCATTAGACAGAACTTCAGTTCATCCAGCAACATCTATTCCCTCATTGAACTGCTTTTGTAGTTTTGAAAAAAGTCAGTTAAACATATTTTTTCCAATCCATTTATTTCTCTATTCTGTTTCATTGATCTAAGTGTCTATTACTTTACCTTATCTTATTAATATAAATATGTGCTGATCTTGAAATTTAGTTAAGTGATTTTTCACATTTTTATCTTTAAAAATAGTTCTAGATATTCTAATTTTGTTGCCTCACTATGAATATTTTCAAATAAGCTTGTCTGTGACTACAAAACAGTCCTGCTGACATTGCGATATGAATTGTGTTAGGCAAGTAGCTCAATTTGGAAAATAATTAAAATGCTTATCATGCTGAGTTTCCAGTCCATGAATACATCATTTCTCTACAGTTTTTAGTATTTTCTTTAAATTCTTCCCCAATGTTTTATATATGTATATTTAAAAATTTTTTTGTCTTTTCAAACTAAGATTTTTAGTTTCATTTTTTATGTTTTCATATTTCATATTCACTTATAAGCAGTCTAACCTCCAAATTTTACATTTTCTCTATGCTTTTGGTTTACTCTACTTTTCTACTTTTGTAAGATAGAAATGTATTAATTTAGGAAAGATTTTTCTAATGTAACTACTTAGTATAATAAGTGCCCCTCTCAGTATGTGTTACCTACATCCCATAACTTTTAATATGCTGTATTTTCATTTTACTTAGTTCTGCATATGTTTTAATTCTCTTGAGTAAATATCCTATGAACATTAGTGGAAATTTATATGCAAATAAAATGTTTTACCATAGAAATTACATCTTTCATAAGTTTCTTAGGCTTGTGATTTTATTACTGTTACCAAAGTTGAGAAATTTCCAGCAATTATTCCTTTAATTTTTTTTTCAGATCCAAATTTCCCTTTTCTTTTCTTTCTATAACTCTAAACAAATATTAGGCCTCTTGTAATTCTTCAACAGATTTCTGGGCTTCTATTCTTATCTTTCTTCAATCTATTTTCTTTCTGTAAGTCACGTTAGCTAATTTCTACTTTTTAATTGTAAAAATTAACTGATTATTATGTTACATTCATTTGCTATTTAAGGCATTGGGTAAGTTTTCTATTTGGATACTGTACTGTATTTTTCCATTCCTATAATTCCATTTAATTCTGTTTTATATCTTCTATTCGTTTGCTGAGTGTTTCTATTGTTTTCATATGTACTGAACATGCTTCTAATTATTCCATGAAGCACTTTTATTATGACTCCTTAAAGTTCTTGACAGACTATTCCAACATATATGTCCTTTTTGTGTGGTCATCTGTTGATGGTCTTTTCTCACTCATGTTGAGATGCTCCTGGTTCTTGGTACCTTGAGTGATTTTCAGTCATTGGATACTTTAGGTATTATGTAAACTGAATAGTGTTTGTATTATTTCATGAGACTCTGGATCATAATCTTTTTTTTCCATGTTCATTTGAGACAGTTATCCTGTTTATATGACTTGTGTAGTGCCGGCTTGGAGTGAATGTTTAGCTCCCTCTAAATCCTACTGACAGATACTAATGCAGCAAGATCATACAGCAGTCACTCACACTTTCTCACCATGCCAGCCAGTGGTAGAAACTAAACTCCCCCGTGGGACCTTTTGACATGATGACATGAAGGACATAAAGTGTCATTTAGTACAACCTCACATCCCTTCATTCTACTTCAGCCTTGTTGAGTCAGTATGGAGATTCTGCTTCATGTTGAGCTTTGTTAACACCAGTAGGAGAAAACAGGAGACTGATGGATGTCCCACTGTCTCCTTCTGCTCCTTTGATGTCAAGTGTGAGAAGATTCTCAGTTCCTTTCTTTCTCCACAGACACCAGTAGCGATGAATAGAAGCAAAGGACCAGCCTCACTCTGATCTTTCAACTTAATTATTTCTGCTAGACTCTCCAGTGATAGTTTAAAGAAGAGAAAAGTAGAATGCCAAGCAGCATTATTACCTTGCAACACCTTGTGTGGTCTTTCTCGGCCTCACTGTTGACAGGTTGGGGCCAAAGTTCAGCTCCCCATTGGCCTGTGGAGGTGCCGATGGTAGAACTAAGTAGAGGAGTGACCTAGACCACTTTATTGCTGCTGGGATAGAGAAATTCAGTTCCTCACTGGGCCCTACAGATACCCTCATAATGATAGAAATGGACAGTTGCCTCCTCCACTTGCTATAACTGGAGTGATATGGATATGTAGCACCCTTATCAGCCTTGTTAATGCTACAAATAGGACAGACATCACTTTGGTGTTTGGTTAGTGTAAGATGGCTATCATCAAAATGATTACATACTCTGCTAAACTAGCCTTTTCCCATAAATAATGTTTTACAAACTGTCTGAGCATCCCTTAGGCTCAGAAAGTTGACGCATGAAATTAATCATCACAATGTTTAAAGGGATAAAAGAATTCACTGGCTAGTGTAGTTTTTTGGTTTTAATAATAAAGAAAATTAAAACTTAAATGTGCAGAAAAAGGTACAAAGGGAAAAGAAAAGACTGCAGCGTGAGCAGTTGGAAGGGGCGTATTTTGAAATATGGGATCAAACTGGCTCACCCACAAAGGTAAAATGTCAGTTTTTAAGGGTTAGTGGGTGAGCTGGGTCCAGCTGGATATTATCTCAGTCCTAGTTTTGTAGTTCTAGAATCCTCATGGCTTGAGGGCTGGCTTTGTTTTATAAAATGGTTGTTCTTATCTGTGATGGTTTCAGTCATATGGCGTTCTGTTCTGTCTTTTCTGAAATTGAAGTGATCACAGGTTTAAAATAAAGACTGAAGACTTCTGGGTATAGCAGTCCCTGCAAGCCTCTTATACTGTCCTCATTCTTGAAAGGTGATGAGATAAGCTAGATAGATTTAGAACTAACATATCAACACATTCTAAATAACGAAAATGACTATATGCACAGTTGAGAAGGTTTTCATCCAGAGTATCACAAAATGAAGGTCAAACTTAGTTGTAATTTTGGTTGTCTATTACGTATTTGTAGACATAAGTGAAGAATGATACCGGGTGCTGTTGTTGTTAGCAAACAAATTTTATGTCCCTGACTACTTAAGGAAAAAATGTGAGTCAAGGTTTTGATGAATAATGGGCCAAGGGCTCAAGATTCTGCCTGTTCCCGATCCCTATGATTATCTCTGACAACTTCATGACTATGGCACTACTTATCCTTTCCTACATCTGTAGTAGCCACTTCTTGTTCTCAGTGTTCTACCAAGGAAGGGCGCAGTCCTGGGTATTCTCTCTCCTAGAAACAGTTTTTCATTTGCTAGAGTTTATATCCTGGCTATCTTTGCATCCATAGCTCTCTAATAGGTTAAAAAATGGCTTTTTCATTAGGTGATTTATTATCATCGCTATATTTGTAGTGGTATTTCTTCACACATTACAAATTGCATAAAATGCACATTTTAGTGTAGAATCAACAAACATTTATGTAGATGCTGCTCAATCTTCTTTTTGATAGAGTGTATATTACTAAAATTTGTGAATTAGTCAGAATAGACTAAACAATGCAGGAGTAAACAACAAGCTTTCAAATCTCAATGACTTCAGCAAACTAAAGCTTACTTCTGACTCACAAGGTTTGTTCAGGGGTGAGGGGGATGGTTTTCTCAATGACTTAGAATTCTGAACTCTCCATTATGCATTACAGAAAGAAACTTTAGCATTAAACTCTATTTTTAAGTAAGTAAGTCTCAGTGTCAGTTATATCATTTCCTCCCACAATGTTTTGGTCAGGTCTCAATCACATATCCTCAAATCTAACTGGGCAGATTCGTTTTTCATGTTCAGGGAGAGAAAATTATATGGTAAAAATAGCATTTTCTCTGAAAAACATGAATAATTAAAAAAGGAATAATATTTTTCACAGTGAAACTACATAGTTTATGTTATGCTTAACTATTTCAGAATCCAAATATCAATTTTTTCAATTGTCCTATCCTCAGGAATTTTTTCTATGTAGAGTTCTTTATAAAACAGTTGGGGGTCTCACTTTATTATAGTTAAGTTTAATCTATTGGTTTATAAATTTATTTTCCAATTTCCCAATATAAAATGGTTCTTACTTTGGTTTTCTGGGAGCAAAAACTTAGAATACATTCCAATTAGAATTATTGATTTAATAACACTTAATAATGTGATGCATCAAATTTTGTTCCATTTATTTCAATAGTCAGTATACTAAGAGGAGGCTGCATGTTCTTTCTGGTTCAGATACAATGTACCAAAAGAGTTTTTGAATTTGATTACTTACCAGCTTTTTCAGTGATCAAGATTTTCCAACTGCATCTGTTTCTTTGCTTATGCATTTATTGCTTAAGAGTAACACACCCTCAAAACAGCATTATGAGAGATGCTGGGTATGAGAAAGTTGGTGAGAGCTGTTTTATGGACAGGTAAAAGACTTCATCTTTTATTCCTCCTTCTTGAAATTCACTTTATGTTTAAACAGTATATGGACATCGAGGTTGAACCATTAGAGATATTTAGAAATTGTTTAGAACAGTTGCCAACTGAATATATGCATTCATCAGTGAGAAGAACAATACAGAAACCAGAAAAGTGGTCCCTGAGGTCAAATCACCCACAAGAGATTAGAGAAGAATTTATTGCACTGACTTTTTAAGGAAGTGCATTGAGGAAAATCAGGAAGGTAATGAAGAGAAGAGACCAGCCAAGAGTGCTGATTCTGAGCGAACCCTGGAGCTGAAACCATGCTTTGGGATTTTTCCTAAAGGGACACAAAGTTTCTGGCTTTCATATTATAACTGATTCTCTGTATCTTACGAAGTTGTCAGAATGTAAATTTCAGTGTTGGCCAGCTCTCTGAATGCTTGGTGCTCCCAACTGCTCATGAGAAGCATGCTTAAGAATTTCCGATGTGGACATTTAGAAGCCAACGTGTGGACACCAGAATGATGTCTACTGCATAAATGATACAGAAAGATCTGAACAGACAATAGATCATATCTGCTATAAGTGGTAACAGCTCCTTGATAATGAAAAAGAAACAGATTAGATACAATATGTAACCCATTGTAAGCAAGAGGAAAATGGAGATGAGAATGTGTTTTGATAGAGTGAAAACAGAGAAAGAGATCTTTGTGCAGGAATAAGTGTACACTGATAAACATCATACCTGTGGCACAACTCATCCATAGATAGTGCATACGCACTTTTTCTCTGAAATATTTTGTATATTCTTAGCTTTATAAATATTCTTATTCTCGTAGTAAAAGTAATCAAAGCAAATAAATTTCTCCTTGACTTAAAGGAAAATGAAAATTTCTCTTGGTAAAACTAGTAATCAGATTTTTTGTTTAAACACACAAGGCTTTTAAGACTGAAAAAACCTCTTAGAGTAGATTCAATTCCAGCCATCCTCAGTCAGAATAGTTTTAGACTTCTGGTGTCTTACTGGTGATGAGCTAATGCAATTAAGTGCCTAAACCTTGTCATTTCCTTCTTACACTTCTGGGTTTGCCTACAGCTTCCGTAGCTGGAGAAGACTGTAATTCACTTGACATCAGTGGGTTATTTTTAGAACATTGGCTCAGGAACTGCAACCTATATAAAACTCAGCTCTTTTATTTCCTGTATAAAGACGTGTTTGCTGAAAATCTGTATGTGTTTGAAATGGAAAGTGGAAGTTAACATACTGTTTCACTTTATATCAGGTTAATATTTCATGTTCACAAAATTGTAGGACAAGTTCTAACTCTCCAAGTTAGCTCTCCCACAACAGTTTATAATTACTGTTTCTGATTTTGTCCTTGTCACCTGTGTTGTTCATTTCTGATTTCATTCTCTGCCTCCTTTGGAAGACTACCTCTTGTTTTACCTTTGCTTAATGTTCAAATTGAGTTTAACTCTTTGTTGAATGATTAAGTATGACTGAAAAATGTTTGACAAATCTACTCTTAAATTACATTAACTAAACTGCTGGAATTTATAAAGAATTAGTAGCATTGCACATCATTTTCTTTATACTACCTAAAGATGTATATTACCTAAAGATATATTTAAAATTGTGTATAACAAAACTTAAAGTCTTACATAAGGTAAAATAAAGAGATTCCTTGAAATTATAGGTGGGAATTTTGGTTTTATTCTCATATTTTAAGATTGATCATAGTCATTTAAATGGAACATTGTCTGATTTTGAAGGCCTTTAGTGCTTTCATTATTTTGTTTTGATTGGTTTTGTACTATTTTGTTTTATTTAAATTTATTGTGTGTGAAGATATGAACAACTATTTTGAAGAAAATAAGAGACACTACAATAGCCACTGTTGATTTCCTGTTGTCTTGTTTTGAGGTCCTGTATTGCTTGCGTTGTTCTGTTCTGATTTGCTTTGTTCTGTTTTATTTTGTTTTGTTTTATTATCTTTAAAATAAAAAAAACAGAATACAACACAGTAATTCAAAACAAGATAATAGGAAATCAACAATGGCTAACATAATGCCTCTTGTTGTCTTCAAAGTAGCTGTCTATAACATATGACATAATAAAATCAAACAAAACAAAGCAATGAAAATGATACAGTGCTCCAAAGCAAGATAATAGGAAATCAACAATGGTTACCTTAATATATCTTGTTATCTTCAAAATAGTTGCCCATATCATCAGCTGCAATAAAATCCAACAAAACAAAATAAACTAAAACAAACAAACAAATAAACAAAAAAACCAGAACAATGAAAATGATCCAGGGCTTCAAAACAAGGTAATAGGAAATTTACAATGGCTACCACTTTCCCTTTTTAGATATTTCCTCCTCTTTCACAATATGTATTGTACATTTTGTATCTCAGTAATTCCTTCAGTTTTTTATGCTAGTGAAATAACATGATGTTTACCTACATGAGTCTGAAGCATTATATCCTGGAGCTGATCTCAAGTTGCATTCATTTACCTACAAGGGCTTCGTGATTATCCTTCTTTATAGCTGAGTAGCTTCCTATTGTGTAAAAATGCCATATCTCTTTTATTCATTCTGCTGATGATGGGCAAGATGTACCCTGATTTTTTCTGGTTCCCTATCACATGGCATATTGTTTTTAATTCTTTGACTTTAAGTCTATTAATTTCTTTTCAAGTTAAATGTTTCTTGTGTACTGCATATTGATGAATCTTATTTCTTGATCCACTCTGCCTGTGTTTCTTTTTATTGGTGAATTGAGGCAATATACATTAATGGTTATGGACAACATGCACTGGCTATTCTCTGCCTTGCTATTTTCCTGGCATTGGCAATCTACTTCTTCCCTCCATTCCCAAGCTCTTCTTGACTTAATGATTTGTGTTGAGGAGTCTGTCATGATTCTGATGGGTTTTCCTACATAGATGATCTGTTTCTTTTCTCTAACAGCTTTTATATTCTGTTCTTGTGTTGAATTTCTGGGATCTTGATTATTATATGCCTGGGTGTACATTTATTATGGTTATGGCTAGTTGGAGTTCTATGTGCCTCACTTATCTGTATATCAGGTCCTTTTCCATGCTTGGGAAGTTTTCTGCTATTACTTCTGAAAATAGTCTTTTTCATGTCATTTGTGTTGACCCCCACTTTTTTGCTGACACTTATCACTCTTAAATTATTTTTCATGGCAACATTTTGCAGCAGTTGAATTGTTATTTCTCAGTTCTTTGTTATTTTTAAGAGATCATTCCTTTCTCAATCACTAACTGCAATCCTGTCTTCAAATCTAAGTCTATCTTCAGTTTCTGTTAAGCAATTTTTCCAGCTTGCAATGAAGTTTTTAATTTCCTGGATATCTCTTTGAATATGTTTCATGCATCCCAGTTCTTTCCTATATTACTTATTCAAGGTTTCCCTCATTTTCCTATGCTCTTCTTTTTTTAAATCTGTTTTCTTTAGATATGCTCAGTAGTCCTCTCATTTTGTTTGTCATTTCTTCTTTTACCTGAAATATTATTTCTGATCTGATTTCTTTTATAGCCTCATGAAGTAGTTCTTTACTTCAGTTGCCATCATCCCAGAAATTTCAGGTATGGAACTTCCAACTTATTCCATGTCTATTTTTCCTGGGCTTGTTCTGTGTGGCCTGGGGGTCAGAGATTGTCTTTTGTTCTTTCATCTTGACATTTTTCTGGTTTCCTCTGGATGAAAAAGTTGTGGGATCCAAGGCACTTCCCATGTTGGCTGTTTGTGGTGTAGGGGAATGGGTCAGGCACCTGGATTTCTCATAACCTAGGTTCCCAGGTAGGTGGTGGGGCATGGAGTGGAATTCTCCAGACATGCATGACTTCTCTGAGGTGTGATTGGCTGGTTCTCCTGGTCAATGCTGGCTACAGGTCCTTGATGGTGGCCATCAGTTTCATGGGGGCAGGATAGGCTGCTTTTTCTCCTGGTCCACACTGGCTACATGTAGGTGGGTCCCCAAACACATTGATTTAAACATTATATTGTCTCTCTTGTATATGAACCCCAAAATAATAAGTGAAATAAAAGATACAGATTAGGAAACAGGAAGAACTTGTTGAATTGGGAAGAGATGTGAAGAGGCAGAAGGAAAGCCAAAGGAAAGGTACTTAAAGGGAAAAAAAGATTTTACCTACACTAGTTGAATATTTTGTATGGATCAGGTATTTTCACTTATTTTAAATCACAGTATTGGTCACCCTAAGAGATCTATATTTCCATCTCTATTTTACACGGAGGCTCAGGAAGATGAAATTCTTTTTCCAAACTCATATGCATGATGCATGTGATTCAAGTCCTGCGGTCTAGATGTTTTTCACTTACTCTTCCTCAGTTCTTTTTATGGGATTCAGTTGATTAAAACAAGGATGTTTTTGAACATTCCTCTTAAGTTCTTCTGAATAACAAAACAAAAATTCTATCATGCAAAGTAAGTGATGACGACAGCATTTATAGTCATACAATAATGGAAAAATAAATTCTAGTATTTAACAGCGAAACATCAACTGACTATCACAAGAAGCTGCCAAATTTCCTCCTTTCCTCTTCTGTTGATGTTAAGTCCTTCAGATTATGATAAGTTGCTGACTTGATAAGGGTGTTTATTCTACTTGGTGCCTAACTTCCAATGTTTAAGGGTGTTTGTCACATGATCAGGTGTAGTCTGTGTCATATATGTGTTTATTTATTGATAATTTATAATATCAGAATTTTCAATCTGTTCACTTTCCTTCATATGATTGTTGGTTTATCTCACAAGTTTTAAGTAAATGAGAAATATGTGGAATATTTTGATCAGTCTTTAAACTCCAAATGGTTTTCTAGCCAAGTGTTATGGTTTATGCTTAAATGTCCCCCCAAAACCTCATGTGGTCATGGGAGGCAGACCTTTCAGAGGCAGTTGAGTCTAGCATTTGTGACTGATTCATTGTCTAGCACTGGGATTGGTGGTGTGAGTGCTGCACCCTCCCAGGTGCAGATAGCTAAATACATTATAAAGGAGGGAAGAAGGGGTGCTTTTCCTTTTTGCATTTTTTCTTTTGTTGCCTTTGGTACCTGCTGCTGCTGTGAATGACTGCCTCTGTGCCATGCCACCCTGCCTCAGAGCCAGTTGAGTATGGACTGAAACTTTCACAAACTGAGCAAAATTAACCTTTTCTTCCTTCATTTTGAGTGTTGGGTATTTTGTCCCAGCAATGAGACAGAAGTAATCAAGACAGAATTTGGTACAAGTGGATTGGCATCATTGTTGTGACTATACCTGACATGTGGTTCTTTGGAAACGGCTTGCAGGAAGAGTTTGGAAAGATTCAGATGTCACGTGAAGGAGTAGAGCTAGAATGCCTCAGGCTTTTCTGTGTGGAAGATTCCAGGCAGAGCTAAGGAGACCAGAAAAATTCTAGTAAAGGATGGGTTCAGGAGGGTTCTGCTGGGAAGAAGGACTAGATTGGCTGCTAGATTCCAAATGATGTGTGTTGTGGCTTGACAGGAAGTTTGTCTGCATTTTGCTCCTGTACAGAGATTTGGCCTGAGACTGAGATTAAGAGTAGCAGACTAATTTATGTGGCAGAAGAAATTCCAAGACAGTCAAATGTTGAGGCCATGGCATAGACATTGTTGGGGGTTTTAGTCAGATTTATGTTGCAAACAAAGAGCCCAACAGGGTGATTTGAAATGTTATGAGTTCAACTCGGAATAAAGCTCCAGTAAAGCTGCAGACTGCAAAGATAGAGTTGAGCTCTCTATTGTTGAGAAGGAAAAGGAGAAGATAAAAGATAGCCTTAGAGTGATTTCTCATGCTTTGCAGCTTCAAAACTGCAGGAGTGAAAGATTGCTTTGAGGAGAAAGTCACAGAGTACCACGTTCCAGAAATGGTGGTGGTGGCCACAGCAGGTTCTAAAATGGTGGTGGCCACACCAGGTTTCAGAATGGCAGCAGCATAAAGAATTTGTTCCTCACAATCAGGTTCAGAATGCTTAGTGATCTAGGCTCTCAACACCTACAACCAAAAGAGAGGAAATCATGATTACTGCTCCAACTGGCAGCAGACCTCAGCATCATCCACGTGGCACTGGGTTTAGACCCATGAAGAATGCAAGAGTTCTGAGGTTAAGGAAGATTTTATCCAAATTTCAGAAGACTGGGGAGCCCAGGCAGTGCACCCCTGAGAGGGCAGTGTGTGAAGCTGTGAGTGTGAAGGCAAAGGTGCAGTGGAGAGCCCAGAAGTTTGGAAAAGTGAGGAGTGTGGATCATCTAAGGAAACCTGAAAGGAGGAAGCAAAGCCAGCCCAAGAGAGAAACCTGGGAGCTATAACCACAGAAATGTCATGGCAGTGGAGTCACTCAAGACTTTTGGAACTCACCACTTATCACAGATCTCTTCAGATGTTCCATATGGAACTATAGGATTTAATTTTTGCCCTGCTGGAGTTTGGACTTCCTTTGGTCCCATTGCTTTGTGTTCCCATTTGTGCCTTTTGGAATGGTAATGTTTATCTTGTGCCATTGAATATTGGAAGTGTTTAACTTTGTTTTCATTTGCACAGGATGGTATAGCTAAGAGTTTGCCTTAGTTCTTGGAGGAGGATTGAGATTTGGACTTTTCAGCAATGTTGAAACTGTTAGGACTTAGACAACTCTTGGAGATAGACTGTCTGTTGCATAAAGGATGTGCATGAGTCCTTGGGGGGCCAAGAGTAGAATATATGGTTTGTGTTTAAATGTTCCCCCAAAGGCTCATAAGGTCATGAGGGGCAGACCTTAGCATTTGTGATTGATTCATTGTCTAATGCTGGGATTGTTGGTGTGAGTGCTATACTCACCCAGGGGCAGGCAGCCAGCATACAATATAAAGGAATCATGCTTTTTAGTTTTGCCCTTTTGCTCTTGTCACTTCTGGTATTTGTTACAGCTTCTGGTATGTGTACATGTTGCCCCTAAGCCACACCACTCTGACTTGGAGCTGGCTGATTATGAACTGAAACCTCCATGAACTGTGAGCTAAATAAACCTTTCCTTCCTCCATTTTTGGTGTCAAGTATTTTTGTCTTAGCAATGAAAGAAAAGTAATCAAGACACTAAGCTTCCTGAGGAAATGAAAAGTCTCCCAGACTACTAACCATTCTGCAATTTCCAACAGAACATAATAACATTTCCAACAAAACAAATGGCACAAGACCAGACAATGAGCAATATTCCAGATAAATAATTTGCCCTATTCTGAAATGTTACCACTTCCTCACCTATTGCAACCTTAGCTTCACTTGAATTTTCACATCTTGAGGAAAAACATCATTTACAACATTAAATTGTCTTTGCTCTTTGACATCGTGCAATCCTTTATAAGATCCTACTTCTGCTATCCTCTTCAGAGTAAGTCTTGATGGAACGGTCCATTTAACTTTTTTAGTGTATCTAAGACTGGATTTCTGAATTTGTAGAGGTAATTAATATGTACTTGGGTTATATGTGTGTGCAGGAATATACCTGGCCTTTTAAATAATTGCGAGCTGTTTCTGTAGGTTTATGTCTTATTTTAGTGTAATCTATGTATACAGAGTTCACTATAATACATGAGGTCAGGGCCAGCAACACAGATGTTGTAGACAGAGCTGGGTGCAGGGATGCATGTGTCAGTGCTGCAGTTTGAGCTTGCAGAACAAATGATGGGGGCAAGTCTGGCTCTGATCTTCCAAGCATACTGGGTAAAGGCTTTCTGGCTGAAGTTGATGTTTCAGTCAATTGAATCCCAGAGGGGGCTTAGGCCTCTGTATTGAATTATTTAATATCATTGGTGGCAGGTTTCCAAACAACAGTTTGCTTTGCAGAGCATTGCTGCTGGAGAGTTTTAGCCAAAATAGTTTTCTCCAAGGTGACTATAGCATATCTGGCCTGTTGGCCTTCATTCCTAACAGAGCTCCTCCCATCCATAAGCAGGGCATACTCATCATCTATCAGGGGATTCTTTTTTGGAACAGTTCATCCCAGTACAGCATGTGACACTTAGACAGTTAGGTCTTGGTCTATGGTGAGCTTGTCAGCTGTCTTGATCAGAAGGACAGTGGCTACTAGAGCACAGATGAAAAGAGGAGAGGCAGCCCCTAGAGGCCATTGAGTGCTCCCAAGGATGACAGTCTGAGTAAGCATCATTGAACATCTGGGAGATGGAGTCCAGGTCAGTTGACTTTTGAATCCAAAACTGGGATCTTCCCATTTAAAGGTGAAGAGGGGCAGGCTAACAGGAGCCAATCAAAGACAGAAGAAAGCATTTTTAAAGATTTAGGCAGGTGTACCAGCAGGCTGTGGGCAGCAGAAGACTGAGGCAATGTATGTGGAGGCAATTTTAGTGGCATTGGCAGCTTGGAGAGCTTGAACTGGCTTTACAGGCAGAAAAGGTGTATTGTTTGATACAGGTGGGGTTGTCTTGGGGCAGAGCTTGATAACCAAAGAGGCATAATTGATAGCAAGTGTCAGGGGTGAGTCCTTTGTCCATACTTCTGGAAATGAGTCTCTCAAAATTTCAGGATTATGATAATCAGGCATTTGAGGATTATAGGCACTATTATTCCTTCTGGGGTACAGTCAGAGT
>RJWT010013621.1:0-21626 GCA_004365215.1 Cuniculus paca | reverse complement strand
GGGAGGTGGCTGTAAGAATTCAACAGAAAGTCTCCCACTTCTCAGAACAAGAAACAAGGCAGACAGGCCTCAGGGCACTTGGTGCAGCAAGCCAGGACCTCCGGCCCCTGTTTCAGGTGCTCAGAGTCTTTCCCCTCTGCTTTCCAATCTGTCTTACTTTATTTTTCACTTTCATTTTAAGCCATAATTTTTAATAGATGAATAAATTATGGCCATTCCAAGATCATAATAAAACGACTTCAATTATAAATAGCTAAAGTCCTTTCTCATATGCTAAAAACACATATTTCACTTTGGTAGACATCCCAGTAGTAAGCGTGTCTAGAGTTAATTTGCCTAACTGATTTTTAAATTTATTAAGAAATATCCAGTACACCTAGCTAATCAATTCCTGAATTGTCACAACTTCTAAATTAATGTACGTTATAAGTATTTGAGTACAACCCCAAGTCAGTTCTCTCAATCATCATTTATCATTTCTTAAGACTTCTAGATCTTCAACTCTCTTGTGACAGCTTTACCGGGTCTGGGTAATAGTGTCCCCAGTACGCATAGCCTACTGACATGGACTTTGATTTCAAAGTTTGAATTCTAGGCAGAGGCATCTGCTTACCACAAATTGGGACAACTTTGGATATCTAGTAGAATGAGGAAGTGGACAGAATATGACTGAATTCACTGCTGCAAAAAAAGTCACCTAACCTGAACATGGAGGGCAACATCTGTAATCCCACCACTCAGGAGGCTGAGGCAGGAGGATCACCATGAATTCAAGGCCAACCTGAACTGCATAGGGAGACCCTGTCCAAAACATTAAAAAGAAAGGATACCTAGATATGGCCTATCTTCTATAGATTAGTATTGTTCCCAGAGATAGTTCTTGAACCATCAGGCATCCTATGCTCTACTGCAGGTGGAATAAAGATATTTTGGCTTCTTGCCCAGTGTCCTAGCTACCCTAGCTTCCTTTCCCTTCTCATCCAACTCAACCAAGACTTGACCAAATCTGTGCAGCTACTGTGCATAGTGTTGTGTGTGATTCAGCTTCTATCAACCCTGTCTGCACTTCCCCGAGCCAAATGACAGAACAAGAAAGTGCTTGTCTTTCCTTGACAGACAGATCACCATGCAGAGCTTTGGCAAGGAAAACCACACTTCGGTGTCTGAGTTTATCCTCCTTGGTTTCTCCAGTGAGTCACAGGTCAGAATGGCCCTGTTTGTCTTCTTCCTCTTCCTCTACTTTACAACCCTTGTGGGCAATGGGCTCATCATCACCCTTATCTACCTTGACTCACACCTCCACACACCCATGTACTTCTTTCTCAGTGTCCTTTCCTTAGTAGATATGAGCTATGTCACTACCACTGTGCCCCAGATGTTGGTAAATATGTTATATCCAAGGAGAACCATCTCCTGGAATGCTTGTGTAGCCCAGATGTTCATCTTTTTGGTCCTGGGCATTGCTGAGTGTATTCTTTATGCCATTATGGCCTATGACAGGTATATTGCCATTTGCTTCCCCCTTCACTATTCCTTACGAATGAGCCGTATCATCTGTATCAAGATGGTCACTGTCTGTTGGTCCATTAGCCTCACTGGGGCTCTGATCTACACTATCTTCACCATGCATCTCCCCTACTGTGGACCCTACAAAGTCAACCATTTCTTCTGTGAGGTCCCTGCTGTTATGAAGTTGGCCTGTGCAGACACATTCCTTAATGACCAGCTGAACTTCATTTTGGGTTTCATCCTGCTTTTGATCCCACTCTCCCTCATCTTGGCATCCTATGTCTGCATATCTGCCTCCATCTTAAGAATTCGCTCATCCCAGGGGAGGCTCAAATCCTTCTCTACGTGTGCCTCCCACATCACTGTGGTCACCATGTTCTATGGTCCAGCCATGATCATGTACATGAGGCCTAGCTCCTGGTACGACCCAGAGCAGGACAAGAAGCTGGCCCTGTTCTACAATGTCATCTCTGCCTTCCTAAACCCCATCATCTACAGCCTCAGGAACAAGGATGTAAAGGAGGCTTTTCTGGCAGTACTTGGAAATAGAGGGACAGCTGCATAACCCAGGAAGTTCCAAACTTGTCTTTGGTCCTGGGAATACTAGAACAAGCTCATTTGACATCATAGAGATACATCCATTCTGACTACCTTGAGTCTCCCCAGAGCTTTGGTCATCGGGAAGTGCTAACCCGAGTGCTAACACATTGCTTGGACAATTTTCAGCTGCCACCACTCAAAGACTCAAGTAGTGAAGGCAAAGGATCTGTTTACAAAAACTATGTCTTGCCCCTCATGGCCACTGCTTTATTATTTTTTTCTAGTTCTTTCCTTACCCTGGACTTTTATGACAGTTTAAAACAATCACAACCAAATGTTTAGCATGCATACATCCTTTCCTACAGTATAATGGGATGAAAGTGACATAAAGAATAGGCAGATTCTTCAGAGACAACATTGTGTGCCACTGTGTAACAAGTACATGTAGATAATTTCCAGCACTGCTTTTGAAACGAGGTGCTATAATATCTGAGCTCAATTTATTACAAACATATCTTTGTATAAATATGGCTAATTGTTGGTTCAGTCTTGGCTTAGTTTTTTAAAAATGACTCATGTCTTCACAATTTACATTTAAAATCTCATGTTTATTTTGAGGAAACATACATTTTATAAAACAAAAATATGTAAAAAGTATGTATTATCATGCATGTATGTAAATGTCTACATCTATGTATCTATAGACATATATTTACAGCATGAAATAGAGAGTAATTACACAGAAACAGAGTGATTATAGGAAATAATACAATAAAGACATAAAGACTCCGTTTTCTCCCATTCCAAATATACACTTGCTATATGCTTTCCAACTCTTTTTTCTTCCTTTTTTACAAGGATTAAATGAGAGATAAAGTTAAACTGCCTTTTGAGTATTTCCAGCTTGCCAGATTCTATCACTTTCAATAAACTGAAATCTATTCAATCTATTTTTAATATTTGTTCACATATATCCATGAGCAATGCATAGAATTGTTGCAGTAGGCGTTTATATTTTATAATGGCAGCACGGTATCAACATAAATCTAAAAAGTGTTTAACTCAACACCTTGACTCTGACATCTACTCATTTGTTAAGTATAGTTCTAACTCATTCTATTTAACAAGAATCTAAATATACAACATTTTACTAATTCTCTTTCATTTAACATTTGTTTCTTTCCAGTTTTTCAAAGTATGTCTTTAGACATTTCTCCATATATATTTTTCTAGGATTTATGATTGGAATAAAAGTAGACCTTGCAGATTGCAAAATCGAAAAAATTCAACAGTACCAAGTACCTCTAAGTTATGCTTTCAAGTAGTTACACCAATCTACGCTTCCCATCCTCACCAGCACTTGTTAGTCTTCATCTGTATCAAACATCCTAATGTTTTATTCATCTTATAGATGAAAAGCAGTAACAATGTTTTCTGTTTCATTTGCAGTTCCCTGACTGCTAGTGGGTTAACATCTTTTCCTAAGGTTACTAATAGGATTATGCTATGTAGCAAGCTCTGTAATCAGAACTCACGGTTCAATGCCAGCTCTATCCTTTATTAACTCAGTGAGAATAGGCAAGTTACCTAACATTTAAGTCTCAATTTTCTCATCTGTAAATGTAGGAAAATAGTATATTCCTTCCAAGGCTACCAGAGGGATTCAGTGGGATAATAAATACAAAGGGCTTATCATAATGAGTAACAAATAGCAAGTGTTGCCTGCCTTTTCTTGATTTATAGTCTGTTATACATTTGGACATAGATAATTTCTCAGTTACATGCATGGGAAATAGCTTTAATGAGTTTATTACTTGTTTTCTTTGTTACAAGAGTAGTATATGTTTAGTCTTAAAATGTGATGAAACAGGGCTGGGGATTTAGCTCAGCGGCCTAAGCGCCTGTCTGGCAAGTGTGAGGTTGTGAGTTTGATCCCCAGTGCTGCAGAAAAAAAAAAATGTGATGAAACAGAAACAAAAAAAAAAAGGAAGAAAATCATCCATTACCTTGGACCTGGAGCTCATTCCAGGATCTATGCTTTTGCGTTTTAATTTTTAAATTGCTTTTATTAATTTTTAAAGTATATATAAAATCTTAAATAATGTATCTGTTCCCATATTTAGTGTTGAGTTATTCACTAATTATTCAATAAGTTATCATTTTAGTCACTTAACAATAAGTTTTTGGACATTTATCCATGTTACTTTAATTTTATTGCTGAAGTATATTCTGTTTGCTCTCTTTTGTTAGATAAAGTAAAATTAAAACAAAAATTATTTTTGATTAAAACAATTCTCATAATGAACATGGACAAACCTGTAGTGATTTCCAGTTCTTTCAGAATTATGCAAGGACAAAGAATGGAGAAAAACCGTATCGATATGAACAATGTGGGAAATCCTACTCTGAACTTAGTGAAAGAACTCACTTTGGAGAGATTATTGTTGGCCAGAATAGTATGAAAGCCTCCAGCACCCCTAGTGGTTTTGAATTCTATGAAAGAATTCACACTGAGAATATGCCATATATATGCATCTTCTGAGAAGATGCCATATGTATGCATGCAAAATGAAAAAACCTTCAATACTCAAGGTTGTACAATTCCTGAAAGGATTCACATGGAGGAAAAACCCTATGTATGCAAGCAATGTGGAAATGCATTCATGACAAAGACTTCTTTTAACATACATGAAAACCTCACACAGGTGTGAAACCTTATGTGTGCCAACTCTGCATGAAAGCATTCTCTACACACCGATCTTGTTGAAGACATGAAAGGACTCACACAGGGGAGAAACCTTATGTGTGCAAGCAATGTGGGAAGGTATTCACCACAAACAGAAATTGTCAAATACATGAAAGAACTCACACTGGGGAAAAACCTTATGTGTGTAAGCAGTGTGGAAAAGCATTCACTACAAAGACTTATTCTAATATACATGAAAAAATTCACACAGGGGAGAAACTTCATATGTGCAAGTTCTGTGGGAAGGCATTCGCTGTACTCCAATCTTGTCTAAGAGATGAAACAACTCACACTGGGGAGAAACCTTATGTGGGCAAGCAATGTGGGAAAGCATTCACTACACACAATAATTGTCGGATACATGAAAGAACTCACAGTGGGGAGAAACCTTATGTGTGCAAGCAATGTGGAAAAGCACTCAGTACAAAGATTTATTGTAACATACATGAAAGAGCTCATGCTGGGGAGAAACTTTATATGTGTAAGCAATGCAGGAAGGCATTCACTACAAACAAAGATTGTCAAATACATGAAAGAATTCATACTGGGGAGAAACCTTATGTATGCAAGCAATGTGGAAAAGCATTCAATATATGGTGTAGTTACAAAAGACATGAAAGAACTCACACAGGGGAGAAACTTTATGTGTGTAAGCAGTGTGGAAAAGCATTCACAGTAAGGAGTAATCATAAAAAATATGAAAAAAGTCACACAGGAGAGAAACCATATATGTGCAAGCAATGTGGAAAGACATTCACTACAAAGTATTCTTGTAACAATCATGAAAGTACTCACACAGGGGAGAAACCTTACATGTGGAAGCACTGTGGAAAAACATTCCCTACAAGAAGTTACTGTAAAAGACATGAAAGAACTCACACTGGGGAGAAACCATATTTGTGCAAGCAGTGTGGAAAGGCATTTACTACACGCCACTATTGTAACATACGTGAAACAACCCACACTGGAGAGCAGCCTTATGTGTGCAAGCAATGTGGAAAAGCATTCTCTACAAAGATATATTGTAAAAGGCATGAAAGAAGTCATACTGGGGAGAAACCTTATGTGTTCAAGCTATGTGGAAAGGCATTCACTACATGCCAACATTGTCAAATACATGAAAGAACTCACAGTGGAGAGAAACCTTACGTGTTCAAGCAATGTGGAAAAGCATTTCCTACAAAGAGTTATTATAAAAGACATGAACGAAGTCACAGTGGGGAGAAACTTCAGGTGTTCAAGAAGTGTGGGAATGCATTCACTATAAAGAATTCTCACAACATGCATGAAAGAATTTATACAGGGTAGAAACCTTATTTGTGCAAGCACTGTGGGAAGGCATTCATTGCATGTCAGTACTTTCTTTAATCTACTTTTTTTTTTTTTTGTGGCACCAGGGATTGAACTCATGACCTTGTGCTTGCCAGGCAGGCGCTTTGGCCACTGAGCTAGATCTCCGGCCCTTGTCAGTACTTTCAAGTACATAAAAACTCACACAGAGAACAAGATATATGCATGTAAGCAACGTGGAAAAAGAATGGCTAGTAAGTCCTCAGTTTATATACATGGATCTCACACTGGTATGGAATCCTGTGTATATATACAATGCAGGGGAAGCATTCATGAATGCATTTTTTATTACCTACATAAAGTCATACTGAAGAATAACACTATATATGCAATCTTATTTTGAAAAACTGGTCAAAATTCCTCATAGTGGAGACCTGTGCACATATAAGTGAAAAATTTCTTGTATTTCTTAAGTTTTCCAGAAAATATTCTCCTAGATGGAGATCTCCTAGAAAGTTTTCTTTTTTTGTTTTTCAGTAAATAAGTTGAAAATAACTGAGATATGTATTTGTAGTCTTTGCTGGAAACAATATTGACATAATATATTTTTGTGTAAGCCATTGTCTTTCAACTTAATATATTGTATCTTCTATTAAAACATGGTGAATTGAAATGTAAATAAAATAAAATAATTCTCAATTTAATGCAGATAAACTTGTACATATTTTCTTTTATGGTTATAAAATGGACACAAATAAAAAATTTCACCACACTCATCAATTTATGAAGGAATCAGTATAATGTTAGGACTAGTTCAAAAGAAAATTTATTTTCTTAGATGAACAAGTTTCACTATGAATTAGGTAGGACTCATTTGCATTACTGTGAGCAGTAATCCTTTGCATTGTTTCTAATTTTCTGTAATGGGAACATTTTTTGTGTTTTTGGTTTTTTTGCTTTGGTACCAGGGATCGAACTCACAACCTCGTGTTTGCCAGGCATGCACTTAGGCTGCTAAGCTAAATCCTTGGCCCTAATTTTCTGTAATGTAACAGCAAAACCTACAGAGCCGCAATACCTCAGTCCAAAGGCAGTCAGGAAAATGAACACAGCCCTATGAAGTCAGACAATCCCTTGAGATCTCTAGACAGCTTCCAGCACTGTACAGAGTAATTACCTCTGCCTTTCTGCAAATCTTAGATGCTTTTTTTTTCTGACATATCTCTCCTTCATGATCTTCATTTCCAAAGATTGTATTTAATGGCAGAAAAGGTGGTTATGTTATGTTTGGCCTTATTGTTTAAATAGGTGTAATAAGAATCTTACCCATAGAGGGTTCCTTGAATTTGCTTTGCAAATCTAGAAGCATAGAATTTAATTTTATGCAGAAATTTTAGTAAGAAATACTATATTGGACTTTCAAAATACATTGTCATTTGCTACAATGAAGCTGAAAAACCAAACCCAAGAAATTCTCTTTCATGTTTTATTCACAGTACCTATAAATATGGTTAAGATTGCCCATTTATTAAGGCCCCCAAATTTGCTGAGGTTGCCCTCGCCAGGCAGGGACTCTCTTTGCCTGCTGTAAGTTTGGATTTTTGCAAAGCAGACACCAGGCTGACATTCCTGGGAAGGCTTTGTACAAGTGGGCTTCACAAGTAAAGTCAGCCCTCAGTTTACTATGCCTGATTACAAGACACTTTTTTTAAAATATGGCCTTGGTTATTTGATCAATGTGATCAAGGATATTTTTATTAAAAAGAAGCATATTCTATTCAAGGTATGATAATAACTATGTTGTTATAAAAACTACAGAAACCAATTTGAGATTCCAAATTCAGTGACAAGTAAAAATCCACTAAGAGTTAAAACTGATTCATTTTGACCTGGAGATACAGCTAAATGGTACAGGATTTGCCTACTGTACCTGAAGCCTGGGGTTCAATCCTCCACACTGAAAAAAAAATTCATTTTAGTTTACAAAAAAAAATCATTTACTTAATTTATGTTTGAGATAGCTTGAGAAGAAGTCTTTTTTCATAGATCCATAACAAATAAGCATCAAAAATAACATAAACAGCCACCTAAACACATAACCTCTTCAGTTCATTGAACTCCACACAATTAATCTTGCTGTGCTGAATCTGGGACTGCAGTCAATATCATGGAATTCACTTGACTGTAGACTGAAAAGCATCCTGGGAATCCTACTCCATCTCCTTAGTATATTTGGCAATTAGCTTAAGGTATGAGCTTGGAATCCTAGCCCTAAGTGTCTTTTCTTTGAAATAGCAAATATTTATAGTAACTGGGAGGATGTTTATGATTACTGGTCAGGCTCTGTCTTGATCTGATGATAATCACATGGATGTGTTTACTCTAAAAACTTAGGCTGTATCCTTAGGATTCAAGGAAACTCAAGCTCATCCTCAGCAGAATCAGGGACCAAGTGTTGTTCACATTTAGTAGCCTGTAGCCAGGAATATCTAGCATAATTGGCACGAGTGAGTGTTTAGAATCAATCAACTAATCCAGGAAGCCATGGCACAGAGAGGACCCTGATAAACAATGCTGGAGAATTCTCCTGCATAAAGAGCTAGCCAGGAGGCAGGGAGTGTCAGGGAGGAGATGTGTAGAGCAGGACAGCAGGTGACTGCAGAGGAAGGTCATCTGTTTACAAGGAAAGTTTTATAGGAGGGAACATTGAGGTGGGTTCAGAGGCAAGCACGGAAAGCTGAGGTAGGGTAGTTCAGATCAAGGGAGCATCACAAAAGAGGCATCTGCAACTCATTCTGGCTGCCCAGAGTTCAAGGTGGGAGTCAAACATCTGCAGAGTAATGTGCAGCCTAGAAAGTTGGACAGGAGTCTGCTCTGGCTGCCAGACAGAGGAGCTAAGATTGAATTCCACAGATGGAAATCACTGGAGGTTCCTGAGCAATAGAGGAACAGTTAGGGCTACTAGTTAGAAAAATGACTATAGCAACCATGTGGACATTTATGGCCTTATAGCACCTGCACGATGAATTTAGACCCTAACGTTTGAAAGGGAGATGGGTCACAGACCTAGAGTCACTGAGTGGTTGGGACTGCACTGCCATGGAGAGAGGGTTCCAGGTGGGAGCACAGCAGTGCTGGAAAAGAAATCAGCCTCTCTGCTAAGGTGTGAGGAGGCTGCTAGAGTGAAAGCTTCCCTGTGGGGCAGGCAAAGGCCTCCAGCCCTGAGGGTCTTCAAGAGATCTTGGATCAGATGTAGCTGGACACAGACACCATCAAACCCTCAAATCCCCATGGTGAATCAGAGTTGCAGTGGGCCCCACCCTGGGTCAGGATCAGAACAACGTGGAGCAGGAGAAAGACTCTCACTGAGCAGGGTGTGCAGGCCTCAGGGTGGCCATTGGAGTGGCCAAGTAAGTAGAAACAAGGGCACAGGAGACAGCAAGCTCAAAGGCAGCCTCCTGTCCCAGGGCTACAATTCTGGGCTCAACTCAAATTAGCATCTCCCCCCGTTGTTGTGTGTGACCCTAATTTCCTGTGATGTCCCAGCCTGGCTCCTGGAGTATGATTTTGGTCATGTTCCAAATGTAACACTAGCCCCCCAGAGGATCCCTAAGTCTCCATGAACCAGTGAGTTTCTCATACTTAGAAAAGATGGAGCATGAAGTTGGTGTTTTACTTTGTTTTGTTTTGTTCTCCAGCAGACTGAGCACCTCCCTTCCCTCTAAAGATATCAGAAGTGGGGCTCCATGCTCATCCCTGCTGTTGGACTCTGACGCTATGCCAAGATGAAAGTTCTTTCTGTTGTCTGGCTTGAATCTTCTCTATCACATTTCTGGCCCCTTCTCTCCTCTTGTACTCTTTACATGGAAGAGAAAAGCCCCTCACAGATTGATGTAAAATTACAAAACACACCCTCAGACAGCTGAGATTCAAGAGGCCACTGGGGATCTTAAGACTTACAGAGGTGCCATACTACGTAAGATACATATGAAAATGTAACCTCGTTCCACACTCACTACAATTAACATACAACTATGTGAGAGTTTAATGAATTAGAGTCGACTGACGAAAAGTTATATTCAATAGTCATTTGAACATTTCTAATGTTTGCTTTTCATTTTTCATGATGCCTACTTTTTAAAAGATTGAGAACCATTTTACTTCAGAAGTTTTAATAGAAATACACATACTCTTGAGAGGAAACCACAAGAATATTATATATAATCATTTATGTTCCATTACCAATTTACATGCTTTACTTTAGGTTTAGAAAAATTGAGAGTGCCTACAAAAGACATGGGGCTGAATCCAGGGAACAGATCAATGAGCCAAAATGTAGCAACTCTAAAACCATTGTAATTTATTTAGAGTAGGTAACTGTTAGGCTATGATTTTGTGAAGATCTCTAATTTCAAGGCTATTTAACCAATTAACAGGTGAAAGTGATATTTTTAACACATTGAATGATGCCTATTTTTGAGCCTAAAATTTTTTCTTTCAAGTCTCTAACATGTCCATAGACCATGAAACCTCAAGGGCCTTAGTACCTACAACATCTACTGGGTATAATAGCCCTGAGGATGTCCTGGGATTGGGGCAGGACAATGTCATGGTCCTTATCACCCAGACCTCCTGGGGGACCTCATTTGTTCTGCTGGAGGAGGAGGAGGAGCCACTGAGAAAAGTCTTGCCCTGGAGTGCTGTGTGAGCCCAGCACAGATGCCTCCATGATCACCTCCTCGCCTGACTTGAACCCCAAGAAAGGGCATGGTCTGAGTGCTTGGGGAAAGCTCGGTGCTTTCTCCCTAGTCTTGAGTCATCTACAGGGAGTGTCCTGCCTAGAACCCCTGGCACCACTGCCACACAGAAGTGGCCACCTGAGGCTGAGGGGGCCTCCCCATACCATCTTCCCTGCAGGAGTATAACCTGAGGGCTGCCGGGTCCCCAGTTCTCCTGGGGAGTTGCCCGCTACACCGATCTCCAGCCATGCTGCCCTTTCCTGGTCTGCACTTCCTGCTGGTGGCTGCCTGGCTCACCTCCAACCCTCTTCATGTCTGTGTGAGCATACACATGCTGCCTGAACTGGTCTCCTTCATCTCGGTGAATCTGTCGAGTTCCCTTTCTCTTTCTATCAGCCTGTTGTTATCTCTCTGTCTCTTCTTTCTTGCTTTCCATTTCTCTCTAACTCTGCTTCTGTAGGCTTTGTTTCCTTTTCGTTGAATTTCTCCCTCCTCTGGCTCTGATGTTATCTGCCTGAGCTTGAACTCATTCTTTCTGCCTTTCTTTCTCTCTTGATCTCTTCAGTTTTCACTCATAGTCTCTCTACCTTTGGATTTGCCTCCTGCACAGCCCCCACCCTCCAGCTACTTCTGATCTTTCCTCTTGCCCTCACCCTTTCTGATTCTCAATGCCTTTTTCTTGTGGATCACACACATGAGCCTGGTTCTCTGCCCATCCTCTTCTCCCACCTGCATCTCTGGCCTCCACCACTCTATCCGGCTCTCTCCTTGCCCACAGTCCGAAGTCAGCCCATCTGCCCATCCGCCTGCCCTCAGGCTCTTACTCTAGCACTGGCACTCTCCTTTCCCCCAACCATACTCTTCGCCTATTTCCTCTTGTCAGATTTCTCACCCTCTTTCTTCCCCCTCCTCCTCCTTCTTCTTTTTGCTTTGCCCTCTCCCCTGCCTTGTTCTTCAAGGTGCAACTGTCCTGTTTTCAGCCTCCTACATCTCTCACACTTTTCACGCCTACTTGCTCAGCATCACGGACATTCTTTTCTGCCTTCTGTTTTCTTTCTCTGCCTCCTTCTCGTTTTGTTTCCTTGCCATTTTTGGTTCCCCTCCCCAGCAATCTCCCACTAGGTCTCAATGTTTCCTTTCCTATGTTGTTTATAAGCAGTCCTGTAGCAGTCCTCTTTCATTCTTCTAACACCAAGGCAGCAAAGAATGCTCTCCCACCTGTACCTCCTTGTGAGCCCCACTCCTCTTTCCCTGTGCCATCCTCCTGTTCTCAGCACTGTGCTCTCCCAAATGGGCCCCTGTGCCCCTCAGGCCCTGGTTCTCTTTGTTCCTGTCTTCTCTCTCTCTCTCTCTCTCCCTCTCTCTCCCTTTCTCCCTCCCCTTTTCATCATTCTCTCTGCTTTCTAGTTTTCCATGTTCTCTGGACCATTCTTATCCCTAAGGGTCTGTGCTGATACTGGAAAGAAGGAGAGGGGGGTGGGAAGACTGGCAAAAGCAGAAGGGAAGAAAAAGGAGAATGCATATATTTTAAGAACCAGATATTACTGCAATCAGCTTCTTCTTTTTATGACAAGGGATAATAACCAGCTTAGTGTCAGGGTCAGTAAATGGCAAAGGTAAAAGTTCGAAACTGGCTGTCTTGAGTCTTTCATCTTATAGGCTAGGCAGCAGCAGAGTAGACATGAGAAGAGGAGGAGATAAATATAAGGGTCCAAAATAAAACAGCAAACAATACTTCTGATTTCTATTATATCGTGGCAAGGGACCAAAGCTAGTAACCCAGTCCAGTATAGTCAACCGAGGGGGAAACAGACTCACCCTGTACCAGGACCTTTCAAACAATCCATTTCTGTCTTCTCACCCCATTGACAACAGGTCATCATTAGATCTAGCAGTGAGTGGCTCCAAGAGGCCAAGTAATTGGCCTGAGCACATAGCAAGTCAGCCAAGGAAAGTGAGAGTAGAAACCAGTCCCTATACCTTGCTCTGAATGAAGACACAAATTCATCAAAAGGCAAGAAAACCTGGGGAAACAGACTCGTCACTTGCACTGTTGCTGCAGCCTCTGCCCTCATCCTGAAGACACAAACTGGAGGTAAGATGGGGAAGCCTCTATCACCATAGCCCTTGGGCAAGAACCCTGCATCCTAAGAGCTGATATGATCTGCAGCATCAGGTTCCCTCTGTGCCCAAGTCTCATGTCCTGGTTCATCTCTGAGAGCAGCACTTAGGACTGCAGGAGGTTGGCCTGGGGAACAGTCTGCTTGGTGCTCACTCTATTCAGATATTATTTCACTGTACAGCCTCAGCCCAGTTGCTTCCCCTCTTTGCACTTTGGTAAAATGAGAGGATTGTACTAGTGGTCATTCAGTTGAAGTTCAAGGAGGCTTTAATTAGTAAGATAAGAGGTTAAGGGCATCCAGTTGAGGGTAGTTAGAGTGACTTCCTAGCTCCTGCAGAAGTTTAGCTTGACAAAAAGGTTTGAGAGTTTAAAAAAGATTGAAAGTGTATGCAGTGGAACCTCAGTACTCATTGTTAATTCATTTTGGGAAGTGCAATGAATACTAAAACTAATGGGTACCAAACAAGTTATTTTGGCTGGACAGTATAGCAGGCAAGCCGCACCAAGAAGTTCTAGCTTGAGCATGGAGAACCAAACAATGGGTACAAACAAAATTTTCACATCAAAATGAACCAAATATCAAACCTGGCAAACTTCAAAGCAGTTGAGTACGAAAGTATGACTGTGTATCTCAAACTGTAAGATTTCACACTTCACAGGTAAATGGTCAACCAGTCCTGCATGCATTCCCAGTTCTATTTTCAAAGAGTGCCCAGGTGAGAAGAGAGAGCTTGTCCTTGCTGTGTATACTGCCCTGCCTGTTTCAACCTTGAAAGTCCCCCTTCAAGGACATGTAGCCATAGCCCATATGAATCACCTCGGGAGAACTGGGATTGTGGGCCCTGGTGCCCTTTGTTTTATCTCTATAGCCCCCACCTCCTGACCCCAAATCTAGACAAAACAGAAAGTGTTGAGTGTGTGTCATCAAGTCACACATCAAACTAAGGACCAACAAGAATACATGCCCAGCTTTTTCCTTTCTTTTTAAATCTTTTTGAGACAGGATCTCGCTATGCCGTTAAGGCTGGCCTTGAGCTTACTTTGTAGCCCAGGCTGGTCTTGAATTTGAAATGATCCTCTTGCCTCAACCTTTTGAGAACTGGGAGTATAGGCATGCCCCACCATGCCTGGTTTAAACTCAGCTTTTATGAGGACACAAACAGGAGCAGTGACTGGGGAAGCTGTTTAGACACAAATGTAAAGGCTTTGTGTGCATGCTCAGAGGCTGGTCTCCTTTATAATTAATGTGATAAAAGTTTTTGTTTTTTTTTTACCCTCTCTGGGTGACAGCTGGCAGGGTGGGGAGGAAGGATGTTTGGCAACTGGGAGTTGTTGGTATCTCATCTGGTCCTGGGTCCACCTACTGTGAGACATGCAGCTGAGGTCTGGGCTTCTGATAAGGGAGCCTGTACATGTGGGGAGCTGAGAGCAGACACGGGCCTTTCCATGACGAGCTTCACCTGTGTAGTCTGGTTTCTTCCCTTCTCAGGTGGTGCACTTTCTGGGCTCTCTGTGCGGTTTCAGAGGCAAAGAAGTGTCTCTGTGGTTTATGTTCCCACTCCCTGGGCTCACTCAGTAGAGACACCAGCAGTCCCTTATGTGTTTCTGTGTGTTTTTTCACCACCTGCTTTATTCACAGGCATAGACCCAGGACTCTTTATCATCCCCAACATCCCAGTCACTTTGTGACATCCCCACTGAACAAAGCAAGGTGCAGAGAGCTAAAGTGACTTGCACAGGTTACACAGTAAGAACAGCAAAGCTGTACATGGAGCCTTTGTCATCCAGGGCTTTCCTGGACTCACCACATTCCCAGTGCAACAACACCCTGAGCTTGAGCTCTGTTTCTCCTTAGTTTCCATCCTGAGAGGTTTCCTAGACCCTAGGAATCCAGAATCTAAGCTCATCTCTCTTTTCTCATAGTAACCACAGTCTTCCCCTTGCTAAACTGCTTTTGTCTCATCCGGGGTTGCATCATTCTAACCTGAGTGACCAGTCTGTCTCCTAGAAGAGCTCTTGTGCATGTGAGGCGCTAACTAGGCTACTGTCCTTGGTCTGTTTCCTCCAAGGTAATCTCTTATCCAAAACACTCTTACTTTAACCTAGAAATGTTTTTATATTAAACTGTATAAGCTGATTCCCAAGGACAGTCCAGTGGAGCACAGCCTAGGGAACCAGAGGAGCTTTCTGTTCTGTTCTACACATGTCCTTCTCCAGGTTCATCTTTGATCTTCCTCTCTCATGTCTACCCCTATTCCCTTGGAGAAAATATTCTGGGTGATACAGAACAGTGGATAGAACAACATGTAACCTTACTACTACACCACTAGAACAGAGAACGCAAATGCCAGAGGGGTCACACAGGCAATACAAGTGCATAAAACTAATCTATGAAAAATAATAATGAAGGAACAGGAATATTTCCTGGAACAGGAGCTCATATTTCCTTCAAAAGAAAAATCACATACCTCCTGACTATTGCCAATAATATAAATATGGGCCCTTATGGCCAAATCTGATTTGTGATCTTGAAAGTCTAGTAGTACATGGATAAACTACATTGTTTAAAATATTGGGAGTTAGGGATGGGGATTTAGCTCAGTGGCATAAGCACCTGCTTGGCAAGTGCAAGGTCATGAGTTCGGTCCCCGGTACAAAAAAAAAAATAACATATGGAGTTAAATGTTGTTATAATAGGGAATTGGAACAAAGCATGTCTTTGGGTCATATTTGGCCTGCAGAGCCTATGCATGCTGCATAGACTTAGTATGAAGCATGATGTCAACTATGTGTGCAAATTATTCTTGATAAAAACAAAGTAGTTGCTGGAGATGCATTATTAAATGTCCCTGTGACTATTCACAAAGAAGTTGAAAGAAAGATATGAATCCAGAATACTAAATTGGGAAACTCAAAAACAGATACAGAGGTCAACTAAGACAGTGTACTCAGCCATGCATCATTGACCCTTCCTAATAAAGTGCCCTTTTCACTAAACTCTACTTTTTATGGATTTACTTCTGCATAGTTTCCCACAAAATCTACTATTTTGAATAAGTTAGCTTCAAAATCTAACTTTTTGAGTCATAAAACCAGAAACATAATGAATATTAAAAGGCAAACCCAAACACATGGAAAATTTTTAACTCTATGTATTTGTTCTCTATATATTCAATTTATTGGCACCATATTGACAGTGGGAGAGTCTTTGAAGTGTTCTTCATTAAGAATGTACCACCAAGCCAGGCATGGTGGCACGTGCCTGTAATCCCAGTACTTGGGAGGCTGAGGCAGAGGGATTGCTATGAGTTCAAGGCCAGCCTGGGCTACAAAGTGAGTTCAAGCCCAGCATAAACTGCATGGCAAGACCCCATCTCAAAAAAAGACAAAGAAAAAAATATGACCAAAAAATTAATTGTACATGTTGTACTATATTATGAAGAGTATATCCTCTTTATATGTATGCAATATGATAAATATTTTTATTTTGGTAATACTTTTTTTTTTGGTACCAGGAATCAGACTCATGACCTTGTGCTTGCCAGCCAGGTGCTTGTGCCGCTAAGCTAAAAATTATTTCTAGAACTACACTAAATTTATCCAAGATCTTGACCATGAAATATCCTGCTCCAATGTCTAGAATAACAACCCTCACACTGGCACAATGTCACAGTGATCATACTCACAAAAATTATTGAATGACAGATAACACCATGAAATCAGTCACCAGGGAAAACTAAATCTTAAATACTAACTCTGGCCTTTATTGTATGTAGCATTGACTTTAATGTCCCGTGATATCCTTAACCCTAATCCTGGCAGTAATAAAAACTTTAACCCAATTCATGAGGAGAATAGTTCCCTAATCCTAATCTTTATTTATTCAAGGACTAGCAGTTTCTGTGGCCCCAAGAGAAAACAGAAAAAGGGATAAATAGCAGAGACAAAATAAAGCCATGTGAGCCCCACCACGCCCAGTTTGGCCCTCACCATTAAGTATGACCCTCAATTAAACGCTGAACCAGATCTCAAACTACAATTGGGAATTGTATATTGGTGCCTCTATCTCCTGATCCAAACCTCCCTGATACTGTTAGATAATGTAAATGAAACACAGTGTGCAAATTCTTTATGCAACTTTGATACCAATGCTCGATAAATCATATATCCTAAAAACTTTCAACAGGCAGATTACAATGCAGGAGCTTAACCAGTCCTCTGTGACAGAATTCATTCTACTGGGTTTCAATTCCAACCCCAGGACCAACCCCCTGCTCTTCACCTTCTTTTTAGTCTTTTACATGCTGATCCTTGTGAGCAACAGCCTCCTTATCACACTGACTTGCCAGGACACGCGCCTCCACACACCCATGTACTTCTTCATCAGTGTCCTCTCCATGCTGGACATGTGCTACACCACCACCACTGTTCCCCAGATGCTTGTGCACATTCTCAGCAAGAGGAGGACTATCTCTTTTGCTAGATGTGTGGCTCAGATGTACATGTTCCTCCTATTTGGGGTCACCGAGTCCTGGCTTTTCTCCATCATGTCCGTGGACAGGTATGTGGCCATCTGCCATCCTCTCAGGTACAAGGTCATCATGAGCCATGGAATGTGCCTCTTCATGGTGGGTATCTGTGCAGGTTATGGTGTGGTTGGTGGCCTGTGCTACACCTTCTTTGCTATGCATTTGCCCTACTGTGGTCCTAATGAAATTGACCACTACTTCTGTGAGGTTCCTGCCGTTCTGAAGCTTGCCTGTGCAGACACATCCCTCAATGACCTAGTGGACTTCATCACAGGCTTCAATGTCATTGTGGGGCCTCTCTCCCTGATTGTCATCATCTATGGGAACATCTTTGCCACCATTGTGAAGATCCGTTCAGCCCAGGGTCGGATCAAGGCCTTCTCCACGTGTGCCTCCCACATCACTGTGGTCACCATGTTTGCCATTCCGTGCATTATCATGTACATGGGCCCTGGCTCTGGCTCCTTATCAAACAGTGGCAAGAAAATGGCCCTTTTCTATAACATTGCCACAGCCTTCCTCAATCCTGTCATCTACAGTCTAAGGAACAAGGATGTGAAACAAGCTTTCCTCAAATTGACTGGTTGGAGCAAGGCTCCAGAGTGAGGCTTTAACGCTAAAGACCTAGGGGGCTAAACAAAGCAGGACTTGCAGTCACCAACTCCCTGAGAACTCTTCCATGAGCAGAAAAGAATGGACTATGTAAAGATAACTCCTTATCCTGGCCCGAGGTGGAGAGGAATAGGTTGCTCAGACTTCTGCAGTATGTGTGATGATGTAATTTGAGACAGAGGTGATGGTTAAGGTAGGGTTAAGAGCCTGGATTTTAATGCCAGACAGACCAGGATGAAAGACTTGTTTTTACCAATTAATAGGGATGTGAATTTTCAAAAGTCACTTCACTACTTTGAGGTTTATAACTCTTCTCACAGAAAAGTTGTGATGACCAAATGAGATATTATTGGAAATAGGCTTAGTACAGAGTCTGACATTCAGTAACTGTTCAATAAATGCTAGTTTTAATTAGTTTTTTGTTTTATTTTTGACAAATTTTTTAATGAAAAAAGAATAAAAACGATGATACAGAATTTCAAAACAACATAATAGGAGATTAACAATGGTTAACATATTGTGTATTGTTATCTTTAAAGTAGTTGCTCAGATTACAAGATATAGGCATGAAAAAATGATCGAACAATGAAAACACAAACCATTCTTTTTGATGAACTAACAGAAATTAGTAGTATAATTATCTATTGTGTGTGTATATGTATATATCCATGTATATATATTGTCTTTTCCTTCTTTCTTTTCTCCTTTCCCTCATCCCAGTTGTTCTTACATTTTGAGCAGTTTCTTTCCCTTTTGCTTTCAGAATATCTATTGTGCATTTTGGATCTTGTTTACTCTTTCAGTTTTTTTTACACTAGAGGGACAATAAGATGTTTTGTACATACATATAACACACTTTATAATTTTCATCCACATTACTCCTTTGCCCTACCCTTCCTCCTAGCTTCACTTTTTGGAAAAAGCACATAATTTATATAATGCACATAATTTATATTTGATCATATCTGTGCCCATATTATCCACCCTTACACCACCTCTGCATCCCTCTTATTTCCTTCATTTCATCTAATAATTGTCTCCCACCTATCTTCTTGTCACCTTTTTTTGAATTCCACTTACAAGGGAGAACTTGTACATCTTATTTCACTGAGTACATCTTATTTCACTCAACATGATGGTCTCCAAATCCATCCATTTTCTTGTAAAAGATAGAATTTTGTTCTACCTTACTGCTGAATAATATTTCATTGTGCATATATACCACATTTTCTTTATCTATTTACCAGTCAGTGGGTACTTAGGCTGGTTACATATTTGGTTATTGTAAATTGTGCTTCAACAAACATGCGGGTATACTTACAGTATACTGATTGGGGTATTTACCAAGGAGTGGTATAGCTGGATCAAACGATAACTGTGATTTTAGCTTTTTGAGGAACCTCCATACTAATTTCCATACTGACTCTACTAATTTACATTCCTCCCAGTAGTGTAAGAGGATTCTTTTATGCCCATATCCTTGTCACAGTATACCATGTTTCATGTTCTTCATCATATCCATTCTCACTTGGGGTGAGTTGGAATCTCCACATACTTTTGACTTGCATTTCCCTAATGGGTAAAATACATTGAACATCTTTTCATATACTTAGTGGCCATTTATATTTCTTCTTTTGACAAATGTCTGTTTAATTCATTTGCCCATTTTTCGATAGGGCTATTTGATATTTAGTTTTAAGTTTTTGAGTTTTTATATATTTTAGATATTAATCCTCTGTCAGAAGAGCAACTGGTGAAGATTTACTCCCATTCTGTAAGCTGTCTCTTCATTCTGTTTATTGTTTCCCTTGTTGTGCAAAAAATTTTAAATTTGATGTAGTCATATTTGTTGGTTCTTGTTATTGTTTCCTGCACTGTTGGAATCCTAGTTAGAAAGTTCTGGCTTGTATTTATGATGTCAAGTGTTTCTCCTATGTTTTCTTTTAGCAGTTTCAAAGTTTTGAGTCTTATGCCTAGGTCTTTGATTCATTTTGAATTCCTGGTGTACAGGGTGAAAGACAGCAATCTAATTTCAATTTTCTACAAATGAATATCCAATTTTCACAGGACAATTTGTTAAAGAGGCTGTCTTTTCTCCAATGTATGCTTTTGGTGTCTTTGCCCAGAATTGGAGCTGAAGTTACATAGTTTTGTTTCTTTCTCCTCTATTCTGCTCCACTGCTTTACATGTCTGTTTTTATTCCACTATCATGTTGTTTTATTATTATCACTTTGTAGTATATTTAGAAACTAGAAACTATGATGCTTCCAAAGTTGCTTCTTTTGCTTAGGATCATTTTGACTATTCTGAGTCCTTTTGTGCTTCCATATGAATGTTAGAGTTCTTTTCTAGTTCCATGAGGAATATCATTTGTACTTTGATGGGGATTTCCCTGAATCTATAGCTCTGTAGATAACTTTTAGTAATATGACTATTTTAACAAGATTAATTCTTCCAATCCATGAACATGGAGCAGTGGAGAGGAGGTTCTTTTCCATCTTCTAGTGTCTTCTTTAACTTTCTTTAGTGTCTTGAGATTTTCATTGTAGAAATCTTTTACCTCCTTGGTTAGCTTGATCTCTGGGCATTTTACTTTTTGAATCTATTATGAATAAAATTGCTTTCCTGATTTCTTTCTCAGATACTCTATTGTTGGAGTGTAGAAAAGCTGTTTATTTTCATATGTTGATTTTATTTTCTACTATTGCCAAATTAGTTTGTTAGCTCTAAAATCTTTTGGTGTAATCTTTAAGTATGCTAAGCATACTATCATATCAACTATAAATAAAGATAATTTGACTCATTTTCCCCTATTTGTATCCTTTTTAATTTTTTCTCTTGGATAATTGCTTTAGTTAAAATTTCAAGAACATTATTGAACACGTGAGGTGAGGGTGGACGTCCTTGCTTCATTCTTGAATTTCTTAATTTTTATTTTGTAAAGAATACAACCAAACAAAATAAAACAGTAGAGTCAATCACAACAAAACAATGAACACGGTACATGACTTCTAAACAGGGTAAAAAGCAATCAATAATGGCTACCATAATGCCTCTTGTTATCTGCAATATAATTGCCCATACCATCAGGGATAAATAAAAATCAAACAAAATAGAACAAAATAAAACCAGAAAACAAAACAAAACAAAACAACAACAACCAAAGAAGAACAATGTAAGCAATACAGAACTTCAGGTAAAACAGCAGTGACTACCATGATGCTGCTTGTTATCTTCAGAACAGTTGCCTACACCTTCAGAGATAATACAATCAAACAACACAGAATAGAGTAAAATCAATCAAAGCAAAACAATGAAAGCAATACAGGGTATCTAAACAAGATAATTGGGAATTCTCAGTGGCTGCAATTATATATTTCTTATCTTTAAAATAGCTGGCCAGGTATAATACAATCAAACAAATCACAATAAAATGAAACTAATAGGACAATGAAAACAATATGAGTTTAAAGTCATGATAATACATTAACAGTGGTCACTTTCTTTCTTTTTTAGATAATTCCTCCCCTTTCACTTT